>JAMKCH010048540.1:0-11305 GCA_023653785.1 Ophioderma brevispina
AAGGAAGAAGTGTTATCATGGAGGCCTTTGTTGTAATTCTGTCCGTTTACCGACAGTAACAGTGAACGACAAAAATGACAGATTTCTTTCAGAGTAGATCAAATTGGCACTTAAGATTAGGAACACTATACTTGGCCAATGGTTCAGATGATAGTAATCTCAACTAGGTCAGGAGAACAAGCTAAATGTTCTGGGGACGAGCTTATGTTCGCCAGACCTGAAAAAGATGCTTCCTTAGCTGTATGGGGATCAGACAGGGGTTGGTACATTTAAGACCCTACTTTGCTGACAACGACTCCGAATTCAGCAGCCTTTATTGAATAAAGCGAAGTATCACATGACTTTCTCAGTAAAGGCTGCTGAATTCTGAGTCGTGTCAGGCAAAGTGGGGTCAGTAAATGTACCAACCATCAGACAGGCTTACTCACCTAGTCTGTTCATGCCAAGATTAACAGAATTTTTAAAGCTAGGTCTTTATAGAACCCTCAAATTCTACATATACGGGGTGAAATGGGGGTTCTAAAAGTAGCACTTGTTTTTCAAAGGGGACGTGTGTCAGTGTGGTGCGGTTGTTGATGTGCAAAACTGTATATGTTAACATAAATGTTGACATGGGAATCTTCGACCAAGGCTTGAAATAAGCAGGGGCAAGCAGCAAATTTACCCCTGCTAAAGGCAAAATGCCCCTGGTTCTGAAACAAAACTGTGTACATTTGTATAGACAGGGGCAATAAAATGTTAAAAACACCAAAAATTGCCCCTGGTTCTGAAATCCTTATTTCAAGCCCTGCTTCTGACATGTCAATGTTCTATTAATGATATCAACAAAAAATGGGCCTAAATAAAGATTGTGTGAAACTATTACTTTCAAACCAGCCTTGTTTTCCATTATTCTGTAGTATAGTTTTGAATTTTTTTTACACAGGTCTCAAACAACACAAAACAAAAGAACTCATCCACAACAAAGCAGAGCTCATCATTTGGTGGTATGAAGAAAGGTTTTCTTTTGGTTCCTCTTCCAAACCCAAGACAGCTGTGAAGACAACATCATCGACAGACTCCAAAACTGCTCCACTGGAGAGATAAGAGTCCTTCATCTGCAGGCATTCCTCTAATTAAACCAAAAGCAAACCCACAGGAAAGAAAACATGAAATATCAGAGGTGCAGGCAGCTCTGAAAGCAAACACACCTCTACGACAAAGTAAAGGTAATTACCACAGTAAAATAGCATAATTAGTGCTAATTGCCTTGTGGAAATTAAGAATAGCTGAATCAATGGATGAATATCTGATATATTTAAGATTGTACTACACATATTACTGTAAAACATTTTAATTTCGCGAGTACTTTTTTTGCGAATTTGCCGATGTGACATTTCCGCGAGTATTAAATTTCGCGCATTTGAAATTTGTGATGATGCTGATGTACTTGGGCAATATTTTTGACAAGATTTAATTTCGCAAATTATTGTTACTCGCAAAATTAAGTACCTCGCAAAATTAAAATGTTTACAGTACACATATCCCTTGATGTGAAATATGTTATTCTCAAATAAGGTCCTTATCACTTCTTTGCATAAATTCCCGATCTGGACATTAAAGGGGCACTGGCCCATTTTCACAAATATAAATTCTTCAATTTGCTCTTAAATATAGTCTAGGCCATTGGAAGACAAGACACAGATATATTTTACACCATAAAAATAACATACCCCAAAACAGATAGGGACATTGATATAGGATAAAGATATCCAGGTAATTGTGTATTTAACTTTTAAGTTTTCCCATAACTTTATCAATGACTGTGTATATTACATGAATATTTGACTCATACTCACGATGTTAAAACCACACCCGGGAAACCACAAATTTATATACCGGTCCAACCGTGTGCACAGGTGTGGGAAACAGGCATACGGCGTGCGTGTTCTGTGTTAAACGCATTTTCTTCTTGTGCTGAATTTCGCGTCGCCGGCCACATTAAATTACAAATCGTTCCGTTTACCCTAAGGAAGCTGATTTTGCTTAATCATTTTCAGGGGTGCTGACTTTGTAGATAACGCTTTACAACCATGCAAAAAATCGATTTTTAAAATCTTGAGGGCGCAATATTTTTCAAATGGTGCCAGTGTCTCTTTAATGTACCACAGTACCCGCTGGTGCCATTATAGTACTGTAGGGGGGGGTTTGGTACACAAAATAAGGTTTTACCTCACACAAAAATTAAACAACTTGAATTCATCTCAAACTTTGGAACTGACAGTTCAGTGACTGTCATTAAATTTTGTTGAGTTTCCGTACCTGACCCATCTGACACACTTTTTTGACACACTTTTTTCCTGATTTCACATTAAGTCGGAAACCCTTCACGGAATAAAGCAAGGTTTATTCCGTTGGGTTCCGCATTCATAAGTGTCAGAAAAAGTGTGTCAGATGGGTCCAGATTAAAATCGGAACACTCCCATTAATTTGTGTGTACCATTTTTTAATACACAACATATAGGGCGATTTTAAATTTCTGATCTGCGCGTTACACTTTTTCCTTCTTATAAAATCCGTCAGAATGGATTCTGGATATTTACTGAAGAAATTAGATAAACATCCCAGGTTGCTACAGCAACTGTCAGATCCTCGGATCACCCAAGCCACGCCAATTCCAATCGATCCTCAATAAGCTATGCAAGAATATGAAGGCAACTCGAATACCGCATTCTTTAAGGATTCTGTGGCTTATATGTGAGTCCAGTTAAAGATTCGATATCTTCTGGGTGGGTTGCGGGTGTCAACTCCCCAGCTGGGTTCTAATGGGGTGTCCATTTGGCATACGTCCGCGGGAGGGGTAATTAATGTAAGGGGAGATTGAAGGATATAAAAGGATTCAATCCGATTTTGGTGAGCGAGAGGGGAAATTCAAACAATTTATGTGAGCGAGAGGGTGAATATAAAAATGTCATCCTAAGAAGAGAGAGAGATATTAACTTTCAGATGGAGAAATTTCATAAAAAACAAGGGATGCAAAATTTTTTATGGAGCCAAGGGGAACAGTAAAATTTTTCTGCTGAAAAAGCTCACAAGGTGCTATGATTTAGGGAATTTTTTTTGACAAATCTTGAAATGTTCTTGTGGTTCTTAAACTTCTCAAACACTTTTTTGTCAGTACAGGGTGAGTCCAAAAAGATTTACACTCTTTTTGTTTGAATTTTCTAGCATTGGAAGACACCGACTATCACATATAAAATTAACAAAAAAACAAAAAAACTAAAAAATTTGAATTTTGATTTTGAACTTTGCATTTGCGAAGTTATCTAATTAAAGTAGGTCCCATTTTTTCACTGTCCACGGAATCACTGTTTGTGAATTTGGCCAAAAGCCTTTGGATGAGTCTACACATTCATGTCTCATGACAGTCTTTGCTTGCTTGATACCGTTTTGTAAACGTTCACTCATGAAAATGTCAAACTATTCATTATTCGGAAATCAAAAATAACAAATTATGGATCTGACACCCAGATTTTGAGCATTACTTCAAATAATGTTGTTGTGCGATGAGCTGCCTTACTTCCCATTCCACGCAGGAACTTCAGCTGCTCATCGATCGCTTCTCACAGGCCTGTAAGGATTTCGGACTTGTCACAGTTTGAAGAAAACTAATGTCCTTGCCCAAGAGGCTCAAGAACCATCTGTCATCACAATTGACAATTACACACTTGAGGTTGTTCATGACTTCACCTACCTAGGGTCCACCATCTGTCTCTCGATGCAGAAATCGGCAAACGCATTGGTAAAGCTGCACCTACTCTTGCCCGCTTACGACGCGTGTGTGGAAATCAGAGCTGTCTTAAGACAAGTCATCCACCGCAGTTTTACAACGCCTGCATGCATCAGGCAAATTACTGTATGGTAGTGAGACATGACTACATACTCTAGGCATGAGAAGAAACTCAACAGCTTACATCTGCGCTGTATTAGAAGCATTCTGGGTGTCACTTGGAAGGACATGTGCCAAATTCAGAGCTCACTGACTCGATGGGGGGACTCCCCACCCTCTATACATTCTTAGACAACGCAGACTCCGATGGCGGGGCCATGTCCGTCGAAATGGAGGGCATGGCCGGTCTACCGAAAGATATCATGTATGCTGAAGCTTACATCGTACTTTTCTCTAATCCCTTTTGCTTGTCCTTTTCCACTTTCCTGCTTTACCACTAGCTTAAGCTTATTTCCTTGGTCATGTTGGTTAATGGGGGAGGGGACAATTACCTTCCCCTTCCCGCTGCTCCTGTACGCTACTTTCATTGACATTCTTAAGGAAATATTATCAACAAACAGTTGTAGTGATTAGGTAAAATACTTTAGAAAACAAAAATTACAAAAGGTTTCGAGCATTCTATAGATGACAGTGACTCAATGGCTTTTGCTGCTGTGGATGTGAAGCATTGTACAAACCAGGTGTTCAATATGGGTTTTGGCGGGTCTTTCAGTTTAATTTACCATATCTGCCATATGCACCGAAAAAGGTAAACTTTAGATTTTTTTTACCCAGAAAGTGGGGATACAATGAGCTATTGTTTCCATGTGTATAAAAACAATTCTGGACGTGTTAATATTTAAATATTTTTCTGAAAAATAGAGGTAAATCTGTTTGACTCGCCCTGTAGTGATATGTGTTTAAAGTACAGCTACGTATAGTCATTGCAATGACATTGGTGGGATGATTCAGAACACCTCTGGTCAAGGGTCCAAGCTGTGAGGCGTTTATGGGTGTGTGAGCTTTGAATCCCATATTACAAAACAGATTGAATGAATGATATGTACAAGAATGTCTAATTCAAATTTTATAACCATTTCTTTCCCAGGAGGACCATTTTGAATCTATTGGTGGGAAATGCCTCTCAATCTACATCACCAGCGAACCCTACCTCAGGCATACAAGTACAAGACAGTCCGGTGCTGATATGAGCGTTTCACAGTAGACTAATCCAAAGCAGGCCACAGCAGCAGATGAAGTCAAGATGAGAGAGATCTTGTCTGATCCTAAGGTGCAAGAAGCTGTAAGAGATCCAGAAGTACAGAGATGTAGCGCTTGAGAAGCAACTGATGAGGGGCAAAGGTAAGCCAATTAAAACTGAAGAAAGTACATGAACACTTAATTCCAGAGGTGATTAATTAGTAACTGTAAATTAATCCAGCTTAGTTCAGAAAATTGAAAATTTTAACAAAAGAAGAAAAGGTATTTGGACAAAAAAGTCCACTTTGTGACAAGATGGTCAAAGGTTAAGAAGAGGACCATTTTAGGGGAGTTTTAAAGGTCCAGAATGAGATGATAAACCTACTTTTTTTTTCCCCAATCTTTAGGGACATTCCATTTCCAATAAACAGGGCCAGAAAAAAAGAATACACTACAGTGACATTCATTAGTGAAACTATGATTTCGTCAGTGTCATGAATAGATTCACACCAGTCACCGGGAATTATTCTATTACTCTCTGAAAAATTCAATAGTTTCACTAATGATGTCATGCACCACCCCAATATTGAATGCTTTCTTGTCCCTCCTTGTAGATTGAAACAACCCACATCATTGCATTACGTCCTGTCACACTTCAGGAAAATAGTAGGCCGCCTTGGTTTCTCATGGCAGTAATATACGGAGCATGTGTGGTCTAGTTGAAAAGCGCAGGACTTGTGACCATTAGATCATTTAAGTTGTGATTTAAAACATTAAAAATATTTTTTTCACCCTTTTTAAAAAACGAAATGCAGTTTATTACCTCATAGAATATAGAATCATTCGATGTGTTAGTTATGAACGATAAATAATGTTATTAGGTGTGATATAATAATTCTAGGGTTGTACACACTTTTTTCAACCTGTTCTTCACCTGAAGTTGAGCTATGATGTCATCACTCCTCAGCAATATTCTATATTCGTCGCGACTTCAGGCATCATTTTGACGACGTTTCCACGAACATTAAGAAATATTCATATTCGCTTTCCGCTGACGTATTTTGACTTTTGCATAAGGATTAGCTTTAGCGATCGCATTAACTCCTATATTTCATCGCGTACGGCTTAAACAACGTCCCTTCTGGAAAAATTGAATATTCATAGCTCTTGTGTTAGCTTAGTATTGGATAATTAGGTTGATGAACGAGTTATGGTGTAAACGTGTCAATAATACGTCGAATGCAAATGACCGTGGAAATGGCAGACCGAGAGCAGATGCATTGAATACAGATAACAAACGACCATTTAGTTTTACTGGCATCAGTTGAAATAGCGATTTTTATAGTTATATAAGCTTAACTTTTATTATATTAAGTTGCTCGTCACAAGTGTAATTTCTGTGAGTAGAAAATCATTCATGACATGACACCATAGAATTGTGTAATATTCTGAGAAATCTAGTAT
Source organism: Ophioderma brevispina (assembly GCA_023653785.1). NCBI lineage: Eukaryota > Metazoa > Echinodermata > Ophiuroidea > Amphilepidida > Ophiodermatidae > Ophioderma > Ophioderma brevispina. The sequence goes on from JAMKCH010048540.1 coordinate 6,413, forward strand.
TTATATGCCAAAATAAAAAACAGACATACCAGTCAGCCTGTGCTCTGATTAGACGTTAAAATCTTGAGTTCGAGCCCCACTTTGGTCACATGTTGTGTCCCGGGGCAAGATACTTAATCGCATTGCCATGTCACCCAGCAAATCTGGGGAGTGTATGGGGAATATTACAAATCTAAGTGCTGATAGGCTTTTGCGCTTGTAAGGCATATCGTTGAGCAGCCATCTATATGAAGCGAAATGATTGTGGCAATTTCTTGAAGGCGGCGTGATAATAATTGTCAACAGCGCTTTTGAGCCTGTTTACGGGACTAAGTACTATACAAAACTGATTATTATTATATTTTATTTTGTTAACAATGACAAAGTTGGGCAAACTCTCAAATTTTTGGAAAATAGAGTCCTCTGCTTGAAACTATTGTCACAGGCGGGTTAAGGGCATCGTTGTCATATTGGGACATAACGAAGCACCTGCTTGTTGCTATGCTCAGAATGGTGCTGCATATGTGTACTCATTTATTTTGCCGTTGTTTGTATTGTAGGATGCTTCAACAGCTTGGTCCTGCTGGTTAAAGAAAAGTACAGAGGCTGTGAGCCGGCTTGCTGGGGTTTGCCTCAAGGTGATAATCTTACTATCAACTTGAAATTCTGCTGGCAGTACTCCATGTCTAATGGATCCTCAAGTTTGGTTGGGTAGGACCATACCGGCCCACTGACTGTGACTCAATTCTGATTGCCATTCTCAAGTTTATCATGTTTGTCGCATTCTGTGCAGCTTGGCTATACTGCGAATATTGTGATGTGAAGGTTTCATCTAATGCCACCAGCATGCAACACGTAGCCAAGAACTGCGATGACTATGTGTACATCACAAAGAGTAAGGAGGTTATACTCTACTGACATTCATTTCTTGCAGGGATTTGCCGACTTCTTTATCACTTTAAAGGTGTTGTTGCAACGAGAGATTTCAAATAACAGGGTCCGAATAAAATAAATGTGAAAACTTCTGATTGTGGGACTGGTTTGTAAAGCTCATATAAATAATATCCCCATCTGTAAGGCTTAAGCTGAGAACTGTTTCGTTGGTACAAACATTGTGAATTTCTAATTTCGTATAGGAGCAAATACGAAATCAGCCTTGTTTTCATTGAAATCTAAGCATATACAAAATTCACCTTTTGTTTTCTGTAAACAAATATTTCTGTAACCAAATAAAGGTTAGGGAATCTATCTGCGTGTGTAATCTATATGAAATCACAACATATCACAGAAACTCTGGATGACTTGAAATCTCTAGTTGCACCTTTAATCTAACATATAATCAATGTATTGAAATGAATTTAATTCATTAAAGGGATGGTATTCATACTTCTACTGCCTCATTCTTGCAGTGATTTGCCGATCTATTGATCACTTTAAAGGTGCACCGAGAGATTTCAAATAAACAGGTTGTTCCCGAATAAATGTGAAAATCTGATTGTGGCAATGGTGTAAAAGCTTAATATAAATATATCCCCATCTGTTAAAGGATTAAGCTGAGAAAAGCGTTTCTTTGAAACCAAAAAAAGGAGGGAACTATGCGGTGTGTAATTAATATATATGAACATCACACACATCAAAGAAAATATGAATGACCTTGAAATCTCTCGTGCACCATTCCTTTAATTACCATTAATCCAATTGAAATGAATTTAACTTCATTAGAGTACTGCCATGCTATTTTGTAGAAGATTGCAATATGCAGCAACAAATTTTACTGAAATCAGATGCAGAGTATGATTGATTTTGGCAGGCAAAGGCTTTGCTGGCTGCTCCACGATCACTAGTCCTGTGCCTGGGGAATACCTGGGAAACTTTATGCCGATCCCTTTCTTTTCACATGAGGTTTTTTCCCTGATATGCCTCGGGATTCTCTAAGCTTGCTTGGGATGGGAAGTGCCTCCCGAGGTGTGCCCTGAGAATCCCAGACTGACCCATGTCTAAATCGATTCTTTTAAGAAAGATGGACCTATAAGTATTCCTAAGGTTCAATTTGGCCAATTGAAATAAACTGCGAATTTTGTAATTTCATATTTGAGCAATACAAAACGTCGGCCCTGTTATAAGAATCCCAATGTTTTTTCACTTTTTTAAGACATTTCGTAGCCATAAAGGCAAGATATCTATGCCAATCACTTCATATGACACAATATACGGATGCTTTTAATCTCCTCATTGCAAATAAAAAGTTGACTCCAATGAGGTACGAAAATGAAATCCAGTCATCCCTATGATAAACCTACTCCAAATCTTTATGGGAATTCCATCCCAATAAACAGTGCCAGAAAAAAAGAACACACTACCATGACATTCAGTAGTTGAAAACCAGGGCCGTGTTACCATTGGTTGGAATTTTGGGTTTTGTGAGGGCGGGGGTGGCAGTCTTCGAAAAAAGGTGGACCTTTTTTTTGGAAAAATGGACCTAACCCCTACAATGGTCCTTTCTTGAACGTTTTGCACATCTCATCACCAAAAAGTGGACTTTTTCGTCATATTTTCTCTGAATTTTGACCTGTTTATCAAAAATTGGCAAAAAGGAGGATTGACTTTTTCCCCTTTTGTGGATTGTGGGGGGGGGTGCGACTGCACCCCCCTGCGTACGGGTCTGAGTATAACTATCTGTTTTCAGGCAGTTCTGTAGATTCACACCAGTCACCTGGAATTTTCTATTACGCTCTGAAAAATCAATGATACCACAAATGATGTCTCACCAACCAAATATTGAATGCTTTCTGGTCCCTCCTTGGTAGACTGACCAAACCACATCAAATTCTATTGGCTGTCCGGGTACCTTAAGGTGCATTCATACTTCAATCAGTCGGCAGAAGTTTGCAGACATTAACATTTCAAACATGTTTTTACGTATGGCGTTATGCTTGTGGCACCACATGTTTTGTAGACTGGCTCTGAAACCCACCATTCTTGTAAAATGCTTCAGTTGTCACAGTGGTGTCACTTAATCAGGATCCATGATAAAATACCACTTGACTTGCCACCCTCACTTAAGAGGGACTCTGGAAAGAACAAATTGAAGAAGTTCATAGTCGATGGGCATATTTTTACCAAACCAGAAAAGTATGAGCATCAGAGTTCATCGGTTGTTAAGGATAATAACATTTTTGTTCATAATCGTAGGTATCATGTGTAAACACACCCTTCCATCCCGATCTATTTGTTCCCATTATGATTTCTTACAACCCGTATCCTCCGATGCTCATCTTTTTTACCATACTAGAACCTTCTCAATTTTTCTCTCTCTGGAGTCCCTCTTTAAAGAGACATAGGATATGTTCCGAACGAAGCCCGCCCAATTTTTCTCGAACCCCAATTTTTTTTTTCATATTGGAATGCTTACCAATGTCTTAAATCACATCCTGCAGGGGATAAGCGAATCCGCCTCTTTATGTATAAGATAATAATAATAGCAAGATTTATATATCGCCATTATGCTATTGGTCCTTAAGCGCTTTCACAAATGGTCTGATCACCGTGGCCCAACCATAACATAAACCATTTTGCATCATTTCAAGGTAGCAGCAGATCGGGATCACGCTTTCCCGTATCAGCAAACTACATCGAGATAACCATCGCTGCCGGACAGCTTCCAAATATCGCATGGGTAAATCGTGACAACCAAGCTGTTAATTTCTTGTCCAGGAATTACGAGAGTAGCGTGAATCTCGCAGGCCTCGAACGCATGCCTATAAGCATGGATGAGCAATACACTGGAGTCAAGCGATTACGCTGATTGAGCTTCTTGTCTCTATGTCATAAGATGATGGTTTAGTAGCTTCTGTCCGTGCCACTACAGAAAGTCAAAGCATGGTTTTTCATGGGGAACGATTACAATAGCAGTAAGTTCGAATCAAGGTTTCGGTTTCGTTTTCACCTGTTTTTTGCCCAAGATACCTTCTGAAACTTTCTAGGTAGGTGGTCTAAAAACGATCCATGAAATTTAAGAGAACTTTTTTTTTTGTATCCTAAAAAACCGCCTCCTGTCACTTTAAATGTACAAGAAAGTATAATAGTAGTTGTGTGACCTGTTCATGGGCATCCCAGCAGGTGGGGTGTGTAGGAGACAGAATTCCCCCTCATTTTTTTTCAGGAAAAAGTCTATATGGAAAAAAATGGATATTATAGGCCAAGGAATTGGTTCTTAGTTTCCTGTTGGAGATTTTTAAAGTGAAGGTTCCGATTTCATCATTTGGCTGTCATTTCATTATCACTTTATTTCAGTATTCCATCTAAAGTCATCTTGATAACTGTCACCTTATATTTATTACGCTAAAACCAAGTTTTCCAATTACCTAATTAATAAAACGGGTATTTGCAGGTTTATTTCTCAAAAGTTTAAAATCAGTTCAAGCATTTTTGTACCTATTCATTATATGACCAGCTGGACAAATATTCTGGGAGGAAATTCCATTATTTTATGGTATCGGCAAGGCTTAAATATGCAGGGGCAAGGGGCAAATTACCCCTGCTAAAAGGCAAATGCCCTGGTTCTGAAACAAACTGTGTACATTTTGTATATACGCAGGGGCAATAAAATGTTAAAACCCCAAAAATTGGCCCTGGATTCTGAAATCCTAATTTCAAGCCCTGATAATGTGACCCCCTCCCAATGAAATGCTTAAAATGACAGGAAGGGACGCTGAATATTTTGACACTGAAATTAAATTCTGTTTTAACCATCAATTCATTGAATTGAGGGTTATTGCTATCGAGAGCGGCGTGTTTTTAATGTCGTCTCTTATTTTCTCTACTTCGGGCGTTTTAGTTTGCATTCTGACAAAAGCTGCCTGGAGTGGGAGTCAGACACATGGGGAATCTCATGTTGGGCTTGATTTTTTAATT
>JAMKCH010048541.1:0-45695 GCA_023653785.1 Ophioderma brevispina
CATGATTTCTGATGTGAATTTTTAGAACAAGACAAATTTGTTCTAGGGACGTTTTGTCATTTTCTTAAAATATAAGGAAAATGTCAAAAAAAGTGTGATTTTACTTTCTTTTCCAATTTGAGTATTATTGGAGAATATCTTTTAGTTAGAAATCGGAAAAATGAAAAATGAGGAAAACCGTCCCTAAGAAGCCGATGTATCGTAGGAAAGCTAAACCTTACCTTTTACTTCGGTATTTTTTGGAGTTATCTTGTCAGAAAATTGCCAATTTTGCGACAATTTGAACAGAGAAAAATCCGTGTTTTAGTAACAAAGGACTTTTCACGGCCATTCCAAGCTTGTATCTTTTCAAATAAATTAATTCTTTGAACTTCAAAATGAACTATGTTGTGCAAGTGATGGAAAGACAATCGTTAGGATATTGAATCAAACAAACTTTGTCTCTAACTCCAGAAATCGAAGGGACAAATTGAAATTTCATTGGTTCTAAATTAGCGCTTTGTTACCATTGTCAAATATTATATTTTTTCATCGTTTCCAAGATGCGTTCGCGCAAAAAAACATTAAACACTGCGCCACGCTTCAATACGCAAGTAAAAATTCACCGCGCGACGCGAGGCTGCGCCGTGCGATCTGACGGCATACTAAAATTTGCTTAACTTCCCGCCGTTAAGACCAGTGGCGGTTTTTGTGACTGTAAATGGAAAATAATAGAGGTTTTCAAATCGGCAAAAAATCAAGTGTAGGATTGTCTGCCGTGGAAACCTTTGTGGTAATGATGGTAGAACAAGGTGATGTGTTACATGGTGCCAAAAATCCTGAAATTCGTGTGAAAACAAAAGCCACTAGGGTTGACACTACCCTTAAAGTCTTGCCAAATGGTTGAATACTCTATCTCTGCTGAATTCAAACCAAAAACTGTAACATAACCAACAACCTGTAGAGATCCATTGGAGGAATCTTATTCAGCTTGGTATGTATGCCTAATATCATATGGTAATATCGTGTAATCTAATTCAGCTTTGTTATGTATGCTAATATCATTTGTATATTTGACCTTCAATTAGCTTCAATTGCATATGTCAATCTGTCTTTTAACAATTGGTTTTGATTTCAATTATATATTTGTATTTTGTTAAATCACTGTGATGTGGTGAGAATAAAAAATGAATTGAACTTGAACCTTATGATTATACCAGCTGTCATGTTATAGGCCTACCAAACCTTGGGTGAGTTTGAGTACAAAATGTGGAAACTGGGTTTCTTCATTTTAGATAGTGTTCCAATGCAAGGGTCTTCAACACCATGCACATAGATTTTGACAAACTCAAGGATTATAAAATACCTTTCCCTGTATAGATAGGAAGCATCTTTTTCTCTAAATAACGGGGATTACTGTTACAGCCTGTTAGCAGTTTAGCCATGATTATCATACAGCTGTTTGAAGTATTTATGATCATTAAATACCCGGAGAAGAAAATGAACTAGAATTTTGTGGTTCTCGGCTTTTGCGCTAGCTATATTCAAAGAATATAAGCTGTGGGCCGCCCCATGACCTTTGATCCTGGCATGCGACCTTTGATCTCATCAACATATGAGGGATCGCATGGTGCACCTATGACAAAAGTTTGGTTCCAATTGAACTTCAAGTTTTCAATTTAGATCAACCTCACATGACCTTTGACCTTTCAACATGACCTTTGACCTCATCAACATATGAGGGATCCCATTGTGCACCTATGACAGAAGTTTGGTTCCAATTGAAGTTAAACTTTTCAATTGAGGTCAATTTAAAAAAAAAACTTAACAATTTGTGACCCACACACACATTCACACAAACACACACATACACACGCACAACAGATTGCTAAGTGGTCCTGCCAGCTGTAGCTAGTGCCCACAAAAATATCAATGGTGACACAGTTTTGACAACTGATTTGGATTATTTAATCCTCTGACTACATCCTGTGTAAATTGTACAAAATTTCATTTTGGGCAAATGTGATTTTTCATATTTGAAATATTTATTTACAAATTTAGTTTTACACATCATCTAAGGAGAATGGGTGTATAGAGGGTACTACGAGGGGTGATTGATAAGTTCTAAGCCTAAGGTAGAAGGAGATATGCTACAAAGTTCAAGTTTACACCGTCTACAGTTTCATTCTTCAAATGAAAATTCCAGAAGTTTCATGTGTACATCTGTTCTATTTTTTAACTTACAGGTAATCAAACATTGAGAGTTTTGCCGGACCTATTGAAGCAATTACGCGAGAAAATTAAAAAGTTGAGGAGTTCCTTTTTCATCTTTGGAAAGAGATAGTAGTCAGACAGTGCCAAATCGGGTTAATAGGCTGGATGTTCTACCAGATTGAAGCCACACTGATGGATTGCAGTCATGGCTACCATAGAACTATGGACTGCGGCATTGTCATGATGGAAGAGCACCCCCGATGTCAGCTTTCCTTTCCTCAACTTTTTAATTTTCTCGCGTAATTGCCTCAATAGGTCCAGCAAAACTCTCAATGTTTTTAACTCTGCAAGTTAAAAAATAAAATAGATATACACATGAAACTTCTGGAATGTTCATTTGAGGAATGAAACTGTAGACGGTGTAAATTTGAACTTTGTAGCATATCTCTTTCTACCTTAGGCTTATAACTTATCAATCACTCCTCGTATAACATACAAATCATGACCTTTGTAGGCTTATATGGCAAAATTCCCAAAATGGATTTTTCTGATTTTTGCAGAGGTAATAGCTCTTGCTTGATATCAGTTGTCAGATGTGTTGAGTCACCACGGCATGTTAAAATTGTTCTAAAAATAGAAACAATTGCATGTGCGTCAAATGGGCTGTGTTCAAAGGAGTAAAAGAGTCAAAGTTACGACGTATGTTAATGTGAACGTTGAACCAGGACATTGGGAAGGGGAAACAGCAAAGGGAAAAAGGCCAAAAAAACAATGTGTGAAATCAGAAGATTAACATGAGGGAGGGGAGGTACATTTGAAATTGGCCCTAAAGAGGGTGATACACTCATGTAATCGTGATGGGAATGATTAAGAAAGTGCAGCACTTAAGTGGTTGCACATCAACGTCTTGCACAGAGATGTGAGGGGCAGGGGCATATCGCGACAATTGAAGAAGTACAGGGGGTCACACTGAAAATCCCAAGTTCGTACCGGGGTGACCTGCTCAGACAAGTTGTGCACGAAGAACTAGAAAAATTAGCAAATATCTAGTATTCATTTAGGCTAAAGTTGGTCGCATCCCTCAAAAATTGGGACTACAATGCAAATATTATTCTATTTCGTACTGATATTGCGAGCCCTATACCTCGGTGGTAGCCACTTGAAGGGGGGTGTTTGAAGTTGGAGAATTTTAAAAAAAAGTCTGAACATGATGATCTGTGGTGTACCACTTTCCCAGCGTTTTTCCGGATTTTTACAGAATTACTTCAATTGGTGGTTTTCATTGACTATTTATTTTCATCTTTTAATGGATAAGGTCGTAATGCTTATACTAAAGACAATTAAAGGTGTAGGGGCATGCTACCAGCCTTGAATCTAACCCTGGTTATGGTAACAACCTACGGACAAGCGGAATGTTCATCTCAGCTTCATCTGACTCAATATGTGAAATTCACATTTAAGGTTCAAAAAAGTTTAATTTTTCTTTTTACTTTTTTTGTTTGTAGTTTGTTATTTTTGCAGGAAAAAAATTTCCATGTATGTTCATACGCTTGTGACCTAAAAAAATTGCTTAGTACTTAATGTTTTTTGAAGCTAAATGAAGCCGACGAATTGTGTTCACCTTTTTTTACCAAAATAGTTTTTGATACAACTATATGACCATTTTGGTAAACCTGTCGTAGCCTGTATTTTAGACCAATCAGAAAAAAAACCCAGGTGAATTTTAGTAAAGTAAATAGTCATGGTAACCCAGGATTCTCCTATTAGCTGGCTGATACGGTTGGGTACCATTAATCTAAAAAATGGATATTTTGTTAAAAAAGTATCCAGGCTTGAGTGGCCCCTTAACCAGCATGTTTGGTGCACTGACCGAGGAGGGGGAGGGAAGCGGAGTTTGCTAATGTAGTTAGGGGGGACTGTGGTTGCTATGAGTTCACGTGTGTGGGATATCAATTGATTAAAGCATCACACCTATTTAGACACCATGAGTGTAGGGGTGGGGGTCCAAGAGACACAAGAAAAAACTTGATGCGAGATATAGAATTCTCAGGGTGGGTGGCAGATGGCGATTGGCAGGTGGCAGATGGGCAGCCATCTTTGACATTTTCAAAATGGCCGCCATTTTGGGTATATTTTCATAATCATAACTCGAGTTGTGATGAAGTGTGCTTAGGACAGATTATTTTAGTGCCCAAACCTCGTTGTTATGTTAAACACATGGAAAGGAAAAATGAAAACAGTAAGACCGGCGCCATTTTGTTTTTCAAAATGGCTGCCAAGGTACCATGTTTATTGTACATTTTCAGCGGAAATTTTAGTGGTGAGTTTCATTACAAATTTAATTTTAGTGTGCTACAGTGCTCCATTTAATAGTCAAGGTGTATATAAAGATGTTTGGATTTGGTGAGAGTAAATAGTATTCTTCCTTTCCATTTTGCATTATTCAAAATGGCTGCCATTTTGACACTTTAAAAGTAATTTTTGTGTTTGTAACTTTATTCAATACAAGGTATTCATAGGGCAATTATGGCCTAAACCTGAATGCTATGGTGCATTGGGCTTCCCCATGAGTCAGCGATATCAACACGGACAGGCAGGTATTTGTACTCGTACATCTAGAGTGCTGGTGTAGAAGTTTTATAGTCTGCAGGACTCATAGTGCCACCTACAACGGGTAAAGAATAGGGCATTGATTCAGTTGACTCTTCACACATTATTCATTGTCGTCTATGGAGGCCCGGATTATATATATCTTCTTTTACATCAGTGTAAAAAGTCCGGTTTCCACAGACAAACAACGGAAGAAGCGTGAAAACTAATGTGGCCTGAAGAGTCAGCTGAGCCTATATTCTTCACCGCTGTACGGTGAAGGTGGAGTATGATTCCAGATGACTATATATCCTGCCACACGTAAACCCCAGTAATTTCAGAATCAAGTGTGCCGATTTAATCTTTGGACAGAATCGCAGTGAGTCACTGACCGGAGAAAAGGTAAATGCACTCTAGTTATCTTGTTCATAATCGACATTGTGGGGAACGGGCCAAGTGGAGATAAATTTCTACGTAAACATACTAAAATCCGATTAGTTAAACTTGTTAAAAGAAAATAAACAAAACACTGTCCGATGTACATAGGAACAACCGATGATTACACCACTCAAGATCTGTAGCACAGTCTATTTTGTGTATGAGTCCATTAAAACTGCCTGTAGGTAGTCAAGAGTGTTGTCTTTTAACTGGATGTGGAGTAGTATATTTGGTATGAGTCTTTAAAGTGCACTGTGGAATTGTTTATTAGGATGAGTAAAACGAATGTTGATTTATCGTTAAGAACAAGCGCACTATAACCCATTTGCATGATTTCCTATGTGAGCAGATTTAGATGAGGTAATGTGAACAAAAAAAAGCGAACCAATATTAATTACATTCTGTAAAAATGCATCGGGTGTTGGTTTAATGTATGAGCCACATTCCATTTGTGTGAAATTCTATGTTTTACCCACATGTTAAAGGTTTCTATCTACTGTATCATCATCAGCTTGTATGATGTTGTATGGTAAAATGACCATAAAAAACAAGTCGTTTTAACTGGAAGCTGGGACTCATGCAGTAATAAAATGGACATTTTTGTACGGGATTTGCCACATTGTGAGTCCCAATGCCGGTAAAACAATTGTTTTTTGGTCATTTTTAACAGTTGTGGGGAAATTGGTTAGGTCCACTCTTTCTGCATTGTTGGATTCATCAGACTCGATGAAGCACCCACAAAGTTTCTGTACAGAATAGTCCATTTCTTTCCACATTTGCATAAATTATTGGCACATCAAAGTTTGGCACAATCACACTTCACCAAATGAATTACTGCATCTGAGGGAGACAAAGATGTCATCACTGGCTTAGATTTGTTATTCACCAAATCCTACCGTAGTAATTGTGCTGGGTAACTTCGGATTTGGTAAATTCGCACGATAGCTGAATAAAAGTGCAGCGCTATTCGGAGGCAGAGGCGACCCTCTGATTGTGCATTTTCTTGCCTTGTGAAATTGAAGCGAGAAATTGAATTAGGTTCATGTAGGTCTCACCATCATCCAAGAAGCACACACAAAAAGCGCATTCTCCAATTTGATGTCACAATCTGTATTGAGAATTCAATTCACCATACACAAACGTCCTTTCTACTAGCAATTCTGCCCGCTACCCAAACCTCTGTATAAATACAGTTTGTTGCAGGAGTATATAGAAGACCATATGGCCCTATTTACAATGCTTGGATGCTCAGAACGGCTGCATTTCTTCCCCTTTTCCATGCACTATCATGGACAGATGTTACTGGGAGATTTGCTGGCAGGAAAGATGACGTTTTGGAAGGACTTTAAAGAATTTGGCTCAGATGATTGCAAGGTATATGCCCTTTCCCAGCTCGGGAGTGGCAGAAAACGTATTGAAGCAATCCTTATCAGGCCACTGCATCAAAAGCTATGTGTGTCAGTTGTACTTATCTCGTACGAAATTAACAATTGTAGCAGATGTACAATTGTATCTGTTTTGGAAGCTGGCGAGACATTCTATTTCTTGTTATATGAGGATTTGTTTGGTTGCGCCAATTAAGTAACAACAAGGCAAGAAAAAGGCACAATCGTATGATCTGCCTCCTACCAGCTAGAGCAGCACTTTTATTAGCTACCATGGGATACCACTACGGCGACGATTAGGTACAATGACATATCAAATCCAGGTGCGGCGACCCACTACGACAGATGGGATTTAGGGGATGACAAAATTCAAGGCCAATGATGACATTGCTTCCTGTTTCCAGCTGCAATCTAATTCATTGGTGAAATGATTGTGCCAAGCTTGATGTGTACCAAAATTAGTGGAAAAGTTACAATGGGACTGGAACTGTGCAGAACTTATTTGATGTTCCATTGAGTTCTTATGAATTAAGAGAATTGTAGCCAATTGTCCCCCATCGTGGCTAGATGAGGACGACAACCGTTGATTAGAACCTTACACATTGTCATGATTGTGATAAACAAAGAATAAACACGATGTGTGGAGTGTGGTGAAGATTGCTCATGATGCATCATATTTGTGGGGCTAGACCAATTTAACTCCAAAGTCACTTAAAGATAGTTAAAAACTATGTTCACTTTGCTGTTTTGTGGGCAAATTCTGCCTATCTGGTCTGTTTATAGGACTCTGCATAAGTGGAATAATAATAGTGAGCTTGTTCTTGATAATATATTTGTGGGAATTATACCAATTAAAAAACCTAACACCTATAGATGAATATCTAAATCGCTCTTTACAAACCCTGCTGATTAGCTCCAGTCGGTTAGAGCGTCGTGAATGTAATACGAAGGGCGCCGGTTCGAATCCGGCCAAGGCACATGGGTTTTTTTTTTTCACACTATCGTGCGCTGGCCATATCCAGGGGAAAGATTAATAGAATATATACAACGCACAATGCAGTTTTAAGGATCTCATACCAAGTAGAGTGACTCCACATCCGCTCTAATTACCCAACACTCACGACGAACTAACAGGAAGCTTTAAAGGTTTCATACAAAATAGGGGGGACTGACTCTCAATTCGACAGTGGCGTGATTATGGGTTGTTCTGTTTCTATGTATAGGTGACGTGTTTGTTATTAGTTTGCCCTCGTTTACCAATGGGGGGGGGGTGGCAGTGGCCACCCCCGTAAACTTTCCTCCGGGTTGCGTTTAAAAACGACAGTAGCTTTCGCAAATGATTCCAGGTAATTGTTTTTCTCATTCTTGTTTTCTATTTAGCATTTTTTGTTGATAAAGGGTAGCACCTAGTCACGGGGGTTGGGGTATGCCATCAAAATCAATGAGTGTGTGTGTGTGGGGGGGGGCGGGGGTTGCACCCAAGGATATTTATGGTACACTTTTATGGTACACTTTTTCTTATTAGTATAGCTCTACACCTTTAGTTATGTAAAAACTAGTCAATGCCACCTTTAAAGCTGGAAACCGCATGAAAATTCCAATATTAGTCAAAAGGGGGGATTTTCGCCTATTTGTTGTGGAATATGACAGTGACATTTGCAGACTTGCAGTATTTTATTACACAGTGGGATACCATACTTGGTGGTTCATATTTTTGATATCCCAATGGAAAGAAGAGGACATAGCTACCCATGGGTATCAAAATCATAAGCATGGAGGTGGCAAAAAATCTTGAGTAGAGATAAGGTAACAAAGTCATAATGGATTGCCATTTTGAAATATTACAATTAGACAAGATGGATTGAAAGAAGATTTTACTCTTACCAAATATAGGAAACATCTTATCTTAAACATCTTGCCAGATAAGATGGAGAGAGACTGTCACCATAATTTATATGAATCTCACCACTAAAATTACTGTTGAAATGTATAATAAATATGGTAGGGCGGCCATTGAAAAACAAAAATGGCTGCCAGCCTTAATGTTCCTCTTCTAAATCTACGCTTAATCCTTTCCAGAGAGTTGTAAGTGTCGAAACATGAAGTTTTGGACACCAAAAAAACTAGCTTCCTGCACATTCACAACTCGAGTTATGATTTGAAAATATACCAAAATGGCATGCCATTTTGAAAAACCAAATGGCCCCCCATCTGCCACCCCTGGGAATTCTCCATCAAAACTCTTCTTGTTCTCTGGGAACCTATTAAGGTATCTAAAATAGGTGTGATGCTTTAATCATTGAAATCCACGGGATTCCACAGTCCCCGATCTTCAACAAATGAGGGTTTGCATGTAAACCCAACCAAGTTTGGTTCCAACGTGAACTTCAACTTTCAAATGAGTTCTTTACAACTTGACCTCACATGGACCTTTGACGCTTGACCTGGTATTGACCTTTGACCTTGGTAGTTGACTTTGACCTCATCAAACAAATGGGGGAGCCATGTTGTACACCTGTGACCCAAGTTTGGTATAAATCCATCGAAGTGTGAGGATATTACAGGCCAAATGTTAACCCTTATAAACAACAGCCATCAACAAAAACAGACATCAACCGGCAAACAACAACAACAGACAAACAGTGGACAAAGTTATACCTGTGTGTCTTCCTTAGGGGCAGACAACACGGACAATGCTACCCAGAATTAAAGGATTGAAAATCAAAATTTTTACCATATGGCAATATTTCAGATAAACAGTGTGAGATGATAAAGATGATTATTTGAAAAGAATTTTATAAATTTAGAGCAAAGAATCCATATGTACTCCCTTCAGAATTTTACAGGAAACAAAACCTTTTTTATGGTCTAATACTAACAAAAACCCTAACCCTTAAGGCCCAAAAATAAAAAAAATTGTTACATGTAAAACTCTGAAGGGGAGTACAATAAATACTATTGCCAAATTTCAATATTCCAAGATCTATAATAAAGAGGGTTCTAATCAGGGATTGGATTTGAAATTTTTAGGGTGGATAAATCATTTTTGGAAAAACCAGAATGTACATGAATGGGTAAAACAAGGTGAAAAGTGAAGCCAAACACTGAACAACAGTACAAAAAATATTAGAATGTTTTACTTTCATAGAGGTAATTTAAACTCTTATCCAGCCCACATGTAAAATACGCCTTTTCTTATTTCCTCCCACCTCCTACCCTTCCCCTTTTTTCACTCTCTTCTTTATTCCCCCTCACTTATTCCTCAAGCCCAGCTCTTCCGGCCTACAGTATTGTTCCTAATAAACGCCACGGGGCGATTGCATTTTTCAAAAGAGGAGGGAAGTTATTAAAGGTCAAAATGGAAAGAGCAACGAGTGCATCCAATGATCGTAATCATCAATTGGAGGTTGGAAGTGTAGTCCCCTGTCAGGGGTTAATAGTTCATGTAGGGTCATTACAGTCATGGACATATAGCCACGGGTCTGGCCAGTGGTTATCTTGAGAAAGTTTGGGGTGGCTATACAATAATTGGAAGATGTTTAGATATTTGGGTCAAAGGTCAAGTAGGGTCATTGGAGTTCAAAAGGGCCTATGGGCCATAAAGAGGTCATTCTGTACATTACCATAAGAGTTCTGGACCGGTGGTTGTTTCTTTAATATATTTTACTAGGGATCCTTGGATTTGGATATTCACCTGTGTTTTGCGATCTCAACCGGCTTGTATGACACTGGGTTTTGCGGTTCTTGACCTTGAATGACCCCTGAGACCTTGCCAGACATTTAAAATTTTCATCATAAACAATCGACCCCGGCCCACCAAGTTTCGCCTGAATACACCAAAGTTGACCCATTGGAGCTCCTTTGACTTTGATGACCCCTGATGACCTTTGAATCACTTAACCAATATAGACTCGGTCTTCGTAAGGTCAAGGGGAACCCACAGTGCAGGAAGTGCAATCCTCGGTCTCATGAAGAACATTTGCAGTCAGACAGACAGACACAGTGACAGCCACGGTTATACATATATAGATGTGCAAAGGTTGGAACGTGGGGCAGGTCATTAGGTCATTAGAAGTCAAAACTGTACTAACTATTGAGTCCTACAAGTTCCTTGAGCATGTTTGGTGGTCACTGGAACTTTGCAGAAATTGATTACTTAGTGTGGAAGCCCGCGCTGGCGTGGGTCGTCGCTAGCTGAGTATACCCGATAGTTAGATGAGTAAAACTTAGATGTTTTCAGAACAGAAACCAAGGGACTGTATTCGACCTCCTAATTAGCACCATGGTTGCTTCATTATCCATACGTCAAAAGCACATGGGTATGATAAACCACAGCCAAGTTAGTTAGCCCAATAATGACCCCTACATGACTTCTGTACCCCAAAATGACCCCTCGAAAAACGTGACCAAAAAGTGGTTACGCAAAACTATACCACCATATCAAAAACTCATATCCATACGTCAAAGCATGCCAAGTACCCAAAAACGACCCCGGGATGACCTTTGACCCCAAAAAAGACCCCTCGAAGAAAAATGACCACAAAACCCTTTTCGTACGGCGAAAACTCTACCACCATACCAAACTCATTGTCCCATACGTCAAAGCACAGCCAACGTACCCACTAACGACCTGGATGACCTTTGACCACTGGGATGAACATTTGACCCCAACTGACCCCTCGAAAACATGGACCCAAAACTGTATGCGACACTCTACACCATAACCAAAACTTAGATCCATACGTCAAAAGCACGGTTAAGTTACCAGAAAACGGACCCTGGATGACCTTTGCAAGAGCTGCCAACATTGAGATTTTGGAATCAGGGGGATTTGATCTTGGAATCGGAAGATTTGATTAGAATCAGGGAGATTTGATCTTGGAAACGGAGTAGATTTGAATAGAATCAGGGAGATTTAACAAAAAATAGGCAAGCATTTCAGTGTATACCTCCTCACGAGGGATACAGCCACATGATATTGTCGTAAAGATCAATTGAAAGCTCCACATTTAAGGAAACTGTCAGTAGGAAATTAGTCCATTGGATTTTTTTAAAAGAATGACATGAAAAAAGGTGAAGTAAAAGTCAACTTTAAAGGTTAGTAACTTGAAAACGAAGCCACATACATATTAGAAACTGCATCATGAGATAGAGTGCTCTTTAAAATAAAGCTGTCACGAGAAAAAAAAAATTGACAGGGCTTCTCCGCGTATGACAGCTCCCATTAGAACTGTAAGTAGGAACTAAGTCCATACGGAGATTCAAAAAAAAAATTATTTGAAATGAAATCGTCGAAGTAAAAGTCAACTTTAAAGGCCCTCCTAACTTGAAAACGGAGCCATCTACAAAAACATATGAACTGCACCATGAGATAGAGCTCTTAAAAAAAAAAGCTTTCCCGAAAAAAAATTGCAGGGCCCACCGTCTGACAGACCCAGTTTAGGGGGGGACTGTCAGGGGAAACAAAGTCCACAACCAGGCACTAAAATCATTATAACCTAACACTTTTGCAATATAGCGATGATGGAGCAATCTTCAAAAAGGCAACAGCAAAATCACAAACAGGTCATATCTGTAGGCCTATCCCTTGCACCAATGCGAGTAATTGTAAAACTTTAAGACACAGCATGCATATAGCCAGTTATTAATGGTTACAATTAAAATTATTGCTGTGCTGGTCCATCCGAAAGTCGGCGAGGAAAAAATATGTCAGAAACCAAAGACTATATTATTTTTGCCTAAGAAGGTGTTACTATTTTCTTACTGTATAAGTTTTATTTATCTTCAACACCACTATCATTTTCCATGGACCCCTGAATGCCTTTGACCCCAAATGGACCCCTCAAAAACATGTGGACCATAAAACATGTACGGCGAAACTCTACCCACCACACCAAAAACTCATATCCATACGTCAAAGCACGCGCCAAAAGTTACCCGACAAAGACCCCTGGATGGACCTTTGACCCCAAAAATGACCCCTCCAAATCATGACCCACAAAAAACTTCGTAGTCGGAGCGCTTACCACCACACCAAAATTCATCTCCGTATGTGAAAAGGAAGGTGAAAATGAAACAGATAGCCGGGACAAACCCCAAACGCCCACAAAAGTTGATTTTTTTAGGACAGATAGATTTGACCAGAAGGGTCAAAGGTCACATAGGGCCATTAGAGGTCAAAAGGGCACATGGGTAATCATAGGTCATTCTGCGCATACCAGTAAAGTCCTGGACCAGTGGTTCCTTTAGTTGTCAGAGCATTTTAGTTTCAGAAGTGTTTATTATGTAGATTGACAAAATCGTGTCAAAACGGCCATATAGGGCATTAGAGGCCCATTATATATACTCAATATGAGACTTGGGTCAGTGGTTCTTTGGACTACGTGTGAAGGTAATCGGCCAAAAGATACACTAACAGATTTACATCACACTCCGAGGGTCCACGCATTCTTACAATGATCTGTAAGCAGCAAGATTGATAAACAATCGTATATGCACTCTGTTACAGCAACCCATGACGCTTGTTGCACACGTAATAAGGATATACAGAGGGGTCATGAATACTGGATAGCAGAGCAAAGCAAATTGTCGGGTTTTTTTTTTTTTTAAAAAAAAATTCTCTATTAATTTTCGTTATGTTTCAGGCCACTTGGGGGAATATCCTCTATCAAAAACAGATGGATTATTTTGACAATTTCGATGACTCTTGTTGAAAAATTTTTAGGATATTCATAGTCAAAAATGTAATTAATTTTCTGCAGATGTGTTTCCAAGATTTCACCATTAGTATTGATATTGCTTACCGCCCTTATTTCACCATTTTCCGCTTTTCAACAAGCGGGATATTAAAAGGTTAAAGTCGAATGTTAGGCCAATCATTGAGTGGAGCACCGTCGGCACAAATATCTAAAACCCGTCAAAAGGCAAGCGTGTTTGTCGTCCCAAATCGCAATAGAAGGAATATAGTATCCCAGGGTAAGGGTTATTAAAAATATCCGATGAGTAGTATGCCCACGCTGTCGCAAGTGGAATACCCTCATTTGTTATCAATTTATAGGATCGAATATTTATATTAGAAACTACTATATTTAAAGTGCCCTCAACTTCAAGGACCACTATAAATTCCAGAACGGGTGTTAAACGGTCAACCAGTCGTGTTACATCGGTAGAGGAACAGCAACGCTGGGCATGGCATGCATTGTCGCAGCAATTTCCATTGTATCGAAAACAGCTAACAAGAACTTAATAATGAACACCAGAAAGGTTTCTCATCGTACACCAAAATTGTTTCTAAAGACCTCCAAAACATATAACCAATATTCATAAACTAAAAATTCTAAACTTGCGTTCGAAACCAAACAACCAAACAAACCCAACTTTTTCACCCATCCTATACCATAAACACTATGAATAGTCAGAATAAATGCCATAATGGAAAAAAGCTTGCTTTCTGCAAAGGACGATACCACGATACCAAATGTGCTAAGGTACGGATTAATATTTTTGGAAGTTTTGCTGCACTAAAGTAGGCAATTATACTTTTGCTAAAAATTCTTTGAGACTTGGTTGCACAATACCCCGAGTTAGTAAATAACTCAAGTCTGATCGCAAGTAAAAACAATTCTATTGTGTATCTCATATAGCCGGGCGACCTTCATCCAGGGGAAATTGTTTACACAAAATCTACTCAAGTCAATGGAACTCGCACTTGTGTTTGATCTCGGTCCCTGGTAAGCCCTTGGTGGATATGGTAACACGATCACCATTCATTTTCGCCCGAAAAAAACCCCACTAGAACCGGTTAATAGGTTGCACACATAAACCACTAGCATTCAGTTAAGAAGAAGGCCGACAAAGCACGGCATCAAATGATGTCCAAAACTTGGACAAAAAGATACAAAGTTACTCAAAATGACTCCCGTCACTAAAATTCCAAAATATAAAAACTACGGCGAAAGACCGAAGGCCCTGGCTCCAGAAAACAATTGCCAAATTTTTCGGCGAAAACGGAGGACATAAAAACGGCCCGACTAGTTTCGCAAAATAAGAGCCGACATATTTAAAACACGCCGCTCTCGATGGCAAATAATCCTCATTCAATGAATTGATGGATTAAAAATGCCCCGCAAAATCATCCTACACAGTTTATAAAAGATACTGAAGGTCCAGATGTCGTTTATACACATGAAATCCAAGAACATCACTTTGTACGTTGTAGAAAGTATTGATGACAACAGTGATTATGATACGGATTAGACCAGTCCCGGCCATTAAATCATGCGTTTTAGGTAAGCTTAACTCATTACTTGAATTGTTTACCAAAATCGTAGGGGGGTGTTTATAGAGCAGGGGCGGTTTATTAGGAACAACGGTATGAGGGATTTTTTGACTGAAAAGGTTGACTTGGGACATACAGGGTTGTTTTATCTCCACAAATTGCCAGATTGGTGAGGACACCCTAAAAATCTAGTGTAATGGTCTATTTTGTAACACAAAAACTATTTCTAGGCTAAAACCATTCATGTTTTTACATAAAATATAACATTTCTTAAAGTATAGGAAGCCATCTACTGTAAATAATATTACAAACTAATTACAGTACAAAATGTATACAAGGCGAACTCGTAATGTATTTAAGCGATGCGTAAAATAGGTCCCCGCCGAATGCCGCGATCAATAACATGCGTAAAAAGGCAACTACAACACCCCACCCCCTCCCCAACACCTGAACATTGCCATTTCCATCCAAAACACCCTTGCAAACACCCTCACCCCTCCCACACCCTCACCCCTCCCCACACCCTCCACCCCTCCCCAACACTCTCCCCAACCCCCTCCCCAAAACCCCCATCCCAGCACCCTGCAACACCCCCTCCCCAACACCATTGCAAGAACCCACCCCTCCACAACACTCCGCAACACAACACCCCTCTTGCCAACACCATGCTGCAACACCCCACCCCCATCACCCAAACACCCAGAAAACAACCCACCCCCACCCCAACAACCCCGCAATAAACACCCTCCCCAATACCCGCAACACCCACCCCCTCCCCTATTGCATTAGTATAGTAGTCTCATGTAGCGAAGGAATTTGGCCTATCCGACAGACGTTTCAGAAGATACAGCAATACGCATATTAATGAGCTCTTGCATACCTAGGACGCATTATATCACATACTTTCAAATTGCAAAAAAGATGGGCACCATGATAGGCTTCATTGCGGGCAGCGAGTTTTTGAGAATCCAATGTACAGTGTCAAATTATAGCAATTACGATGAATTTTGCATTATTATTAGATCTTTGCATTACTCATTTGCCCGAAATACGCCAAAATTCTAATCAGGTCGAGAACTCTTCAGCACGCTTCCTTCCACCAAGGTACATCATTTATGCCTTATGGAACCAAAAACTTGTTGACACAGGCTTTGCAGGAAATTTTTCATTAATATGACAAATTAGATACTGAATTAGCAATGTTACGCCCAAAATACTAATCAAGTCTGAGAACTCATCCACCCGCTTTTTACACCAAGTTCCATCATGTCGCCTTATGGAACTTCAGATAAATGGTATACAAACATGGGTTAACATTTTTATCACGGACGAACAGGGGAAATTTCATAAATTATGCAAATAGATCCATGAAATAGCATATTTTACGCCAAAATCTAATCAGTCGAGAACTCATCCACTGCTTCCCTTTTCCCCAAAACCCAAGTTACATCATTGTGCCCTACGGAACTCCAGAATAATCGTATACAAACATGGTTTAACATTTTTATCCGGTAACGAACGAACGACGGGACGATGTCATTTCATAGTCCCCTTCCGAAATCGTTAGGCGGGGACAATAATATGTCTGTGCAGAAGAAACAGAAAAAGAGCACAAATCTAAACAGAAATATGTGAGAGAGTAAGTTCAGATGACATTTATCACCATATTATATGGCTTACCAATCATGTTGAATTGCCACAATTAGCCTGAGCTCATGTTTTCATGTCAGTGGATTAAAAGTTATCAGGCACTTTAAAATTTATAACCCAACTATGAGAAGAACATGCCTGGGAGATGCATCAGCAGCACAAGATGCCGTACTTCAAATCAAAAAATTCTTGCAGTTTAATGATTTTGACAGATGCAATTATGGGGTCTTTTTGTCAAATGTCCATGAAATTTGAAATAAATCTTGTATTGTTATTCACCCGTCCCCACGTAATTATTAGAGATCACTAAAAACACGCATACCTTTTACAAAAGGTACTCTGCTAATAATTCAATGTAGTGCATTGATTAAAAGGAGGAGAAAGGGTGTGGCCTTGTGTTTTTCATATTTTATGTTAAAGACGCTATCAATGGTTCCGATCGCTATTATAGCCTCGTCCCAGATTGTACACAGTACTCTATGGGGTTTACAAAATCCTCGCTCATAGCTCTCAAATCGAAATGGATTGAAATATCAACAAGAACTTACAGATGAGGGTTTGAGGGTGAAGCCATTCTATCACAATGAAACTATTTAAAGTGGGTCCAGCCCTTGAATGATTTGTTGACCAAGTACAATGGGTTTTTGGGTCAAAATGTCCTACATTAAAATCTTTGGGTTTTTTAGTCACAGTGTATTATTACTGGAAACAAAAACCACAGCATACCTTTACAAATGGTTGCCCTAGCTAATATGGTCAAGGTAGTGCATTGCGAGGCCTACAAAAAAATCCCCAGGACCATGGGAGCAGGTCCCAGAAAAAAATTGACAAAGTTTTTTTTTTAAAATTTTCAAACGTAAGGAAAATAAACAACAAAACACCCTAAATTTATACAAAAAGTTCAAGTACAGCCCAGATTGCAACAGGAGGTGTGTCAAAGACTGGGCCAGTGTAAAGGAACTTTGTGCTAAATGAGCTTGTGATGATGTGCACTTCATTGCACCATATTTGACAGAAATTTTGCCCACTCTTTGAAGGTCCCAGGCAGACAGAAAATTTTTTGTAGGCCGGTGCATGATAAAAGGGAAAGGGTGTTTGTGGCTTGTGTTTTTCATATGTATGTTAATTGGTATAACAAATGATATTATTTGTTCTTCCTTTCTTTCATACAAATTTAGATCAGAGAGTGATGTTTGTAGTATGACATTTTGGTCACCTCCTCAAATACCATCTCTACTTTACGTTTATCTTGTGCAATTCACATAATATCTGTTTCATAAGTGAAATTGGCGTGAGTTAATGGTGCTTGTTCGATTTATGTGTATCCTTTCTCTATTTGATATGAGAAGCATGGCGCTTTGGTACACTTACTACAAAAGTTATCGGGGGAGGAAGGAACCAAAACTTGAGTTTAGGGTAGAGTGTAGAAGTGATAAGCACATTCCATGCCCTATTTTCATGGCAGTTTTTTGTCTCTATCATGGGAAAGAAATGGATTTTCAAATTTTGATAATTTCAGGATGACATGAGAAAAATATGGCCTTTCATCTGATATCAAAATTGATACCCAGCTCCAGTGGTCAGTGGTCCCTAAGGCAAACTGGAAACAAACACTTTTTAACAAATCTAATATTAATAAAGATTTTTCATTTCCTTCTATTAATTTTTGCTCTCTTAATGTTTAATCTCACATTATATACAAAATCATAATGAAAAGTACCCTCCTCTGGCCATTACAGTATCATGGGCAGGCTCGCTATTAATTCTACAGTTGAAGCTGCCTAATCTGGGATCCTGGGATAAAGGGGGGATTTTTTGATAGTGACATCCTGAATGGGAGGAAACCGTTTTCGGTGTGTGTAAAATCAGCCTCTTAATTGGGACACTCCATCTGATAATCTGGCATTTTTGAGTAAGTAATTACATTGATTACATAAAAGAACCAAATATCTATGCTTTATTTTTCATTTAAAACTTCTGCAATGTTATAAATGTGAAAGTACATGTTACCCTTTTCATTGGAACACATACTCCTAAAAGCATAACAAACCATGATTTGTGTTGTGCAGTGAGTTATACATTTAATATAACATGCTCCAATATCTCAGACTTCTAGGGTCTGTGTGATACTTCCTTAATCGGGATTTCTGGTGTATTAATCGGATATTTTCTCACACACGAGGTTTTTTTGTCCCAATTAGCGGGTTCAACGGTATTATTTCATGATAACACTTCAAATTTCAATTTTTAACAAATTGATGCTTTATTTCAGACTCTGCAATCATTGTGTGAGTTGCCACTATATTTGCTGCGAGACCGTTAATTTTAATGAGATTGGAAACTTTGGAAGTCTATTGGATAACTACTGTTCTTTTTTCCCAATCGACAGTGGCTTCCTAGTTGTTTGGGTACTATGCCAAACCCCCACCTCCCCAATCATGTATCTAATCCATCTTAAAGTCTATCTCCTCATCAGATTCAAAACCTTACAAAAAGTCTACTGACGTAATTGATTAAGGGGCATATCAAGATATAATGACTAACAATTGACTATGAAACGACAGCCCTATTGGTCACCATCTTTGATTTTTTTCATATTTACAAAACAGAGTACTACAAGACATTATTTGATAATGGTTTGAAAGATGATATTCTCATGTTACAACAGTGTATATGCCATACGTCAGTTTAAAGAAAAAAGCCCAATGTGTCAATTTTTTTTTCTGTTGGTTTTTTCAGTCTTCATTATTCATATGCCTAAGGTACTTTATTTGATTGGGACTGGCACTCTGCTTTAAGTGTGTGTTGTACCTTGTATTTACAAAATCAGCCATAAATCAATTTTACCAAAATACCACACATAAATTTCAGTAAAACTAAATTGACTGTAACATTTTGCATACAGAATTTTTTGAAATTTAACGGTTGGAAAATTGCATTTATAATCTATTTCTAAACATGTTGTATTAGTACCATTGCCTGTCCATCCAAAAAGATGTGAAAAAAATCAGCCATACGCATTTAATATGGAAAGCACGTAAGATTGCTGTAATTCTACACAACAATCCCTTACGAGGAACTCTTTACTTGGCTAAATTCTGAGCACCGTAATTACCAGTTAAAAGCACTCACACATCCTTATCAAAGGTTACGTGTAGGAAACCTTTAACTTCAGAGGAGATGATTACGGTTTGCTACCATTTTGCAGGTTTATGGTGACAAGAAACATGAGGCTTGAATAAACAAACATAACCAAAGCATCATACACATTTGATTTGGGCCAATAGCGACGATAACAGTTCATCCTAATATCGTGGAGGTGTTGTGGGATGGGTGGTATGTCTTTGCAACATGGATCTTTTACAAAGCAGTTTCATTTTAAACCTACAGTGACTGAGGAAACAATAAAAGGGTTAATATGGGGGGGGGGGGGGGGAACTAAGAGCCCCATCTGGCAAATGTTTGTTCATGTTTTCAGAAATGAAATTCACCTCTCCAAGCTTTCTTCACGTAAGTGATCAAAAATATCACTTTGTAAACACGCCACCAGTCCATTCAAGCACAAACCCTCATGCCTCCTGCTGCAGCATATACATTAAAGCCTGAAATTTGCCCTGTGGGCAATTCTTGACCTTGAGGGTTGTCCGGCCATCAGATTTCATCTCCATACAGGACTTTCCGTTGCTAGTCTTGAATCTTAAAACCACAGGTGCAATCTATATGCAAGATGCTTAAGCATTCCACCCCAAATCTCATTGAAGAACTATCTTTTCAAACTTGAACTTACAATGTCGCGGTTTTCGGGCTTTCGCGCTCACTATAGTCGATATACTGGGGGCCAGTGCATAAAAAACTTAAAAACTTTAGTGACACACACACAACGGATATTGCAAAGTGGTCCTGCAGCTATGCTAGCAGCCCACAATTAATAAGGTTTCTCCTTCCAGTGCCATCTAGTGTCAAATTTAGAACTTGAAAGACGGCGTGGTGTGTATGTGGGGTGTGTGTGTGTATTGTTGTGTTTGTGTGAACAGGCGGTTGGGACTGTATACTATCCCAGGAACTAAACACAACAAATTCTTTCGAACAAGGTCATCGGAAGTATAACAATGGGCTGTATTCAAGTTTGCTTTACGACAAGAACGGCTGTCCTTTGAAGTCCTCGAAGTATAGGTCAAACAAAATATACATCGGTCCTCAGACAGCTCCGCTTGTGTTTCGCCTGCTATCGAAGTTTGTGAATGATAGGCCTCACATGGCCTTGGACCTTGAATGTGACCTTTGAACTCATAAACAAATGAGGCGATTGCAGGAAATATCTATCAACCAAGTTTGGTTCCAATTGCACTTCAATTTCAAATGAGTTGTTAATTTGCATTTTCAGGCTATTTTAAACTTGAATCACAGGACAGTTTGACCTTGGTATGTGACCTTTGACTTGGTTATGGTTACCTTGACCTCATAACAAATGAACGACAATTGGGATGATGTAATTGTTTGCCCTTGGACCCAAATTGGTTTAAAGTAATTCACAAAGTATGTGGGATATTATTTACAGGCAAATGTTAACCCTTTTTCAAACAGACATCAACAACAGACTACAGTGGACAAAGTGACCTATGTGTCTTGATCTGCTTAAAGTGATAGGAGGAGCGTTTTTTTTAAGATTACAAATTCTCCAAATGCACTGGTCGGTTGGGTAGACCACCTACCAGAACGTTTCAAAGGTTTATTGGACAAAACAGGTGCAAAGAAAAACGCACAAACCTTGTTTTTGAACTTGCCTGCTATCGTATCGTTCCCCATGGAAGAAAAACCATGCTTTGACTTCTGTCGTGCACGACAGAAAGTCTTAAATCATTTCATCTTATACATAAAGACGGCGCATTCGGCGTATTCACTTCAGCTGTGATCTAATACTTGGGTAAGCATTCCAAATGTAAAAAACCGGGGTTCGAGAAAAATTGGGGCTTCTTCCTGGAAATCGCATGTCTTCTTTAGGCAGGCAACACAAAACGTGTGCATGAGGGTGTTAAGGTTTTGCTTAATGACCACGGATCCAAGACAAAAGAAAAATGTAAGTTGTGTGTGTGCAAGCATGCATGTATGCGTGCATTGGTGTGCACATGCAAAACACATAATACATAAGTTTGGAGGCAATTAGAAGTCAAATAAATTAGGTTTGAAATCAAAATTGGTCGGTTAAACTTTGATCTCAAACAAAAAATATGCGTACCTGCTAATTTTCAGATGAGATACTTCAACTGATTCAGCAGCGTCGAAGTATGTCTCGACTGAAAATTACAGGTACGCAAGTAGTTTTGTGTTAAGATCAAGAGTTTAACCTTCCAATATGTAGAACCAACACAGATTAACTTTCATAATGGTATATTACATAGTTACTGATCGGATATAGAGCTTCTGTTAAAACCCCTCGGTGATGGGGACATATTACACTCTAAATCGTTGCGTGATGCCCTTTTTACTTCTTTCCCTTGACGGTGGTCACTAAGAGGCCATCTGTGACAAAGTCAAGACTACCAACCACGGTTGTAACTTCTTTACCATCAGCTCCTCCCTCTCAGCAGGAGAGTAGCATCGTAAAATTTGAAAAGAAAAAAATTTCTGTTATCCGCATAACCTTTAATTTACTCTTGACCATAATTATCTGTGAATAAATGCCAAAGGGCATAACATTTTCAAACTAGGGGCATTTTATTATCGGCTTTGTCCAGTATATTCCAATGCAAACCATAGTCAGCCCCATCTGGAATGCCCGGTGCTCCCGCACAAAAAAGGATCTTTGTTGAACAATCTCAACAACATCAACAATTGGCGCATCCACAGCTGATACAAAAATAGGGTAGACGTTTCAATAGAAGTCCCCATTGATGCATGACGGTTAATATGATGCAGGTAGAACCTTAAAAGTGAGAGCTTCAGACTGTAATATTTGCCAAAATGCATGCAAGACTTCCCATAAATTGACGTTGGAAATCAAAATGCTCCAAAATCCAGCAGAGCGTGTCCGCCCCCTGGTTTAAGTCGTATTATTCCAGGATTTATCTTTCTACTTTGATGACAGCTTTGGTTAAAAAAAATGGTGTTTGCCGTAATCCTCGCGTTTACGTGTTTATGTTACAACCAATGACAACCGTCTAAATATAGGATTCTTAGCCGACCTCCCCTGAAGAAACTATGAATTTAAAGGGCCGCCATACTATTTATATTTTATTTAAAAAATATTATTTATCGTTTTTAATTAGTAAAGCATGATTTTTTTTTTAAAATATAAGCACAAACATTATCAGAGGTGTTAAGTTAAGGAAAACAATGTACATAAAAAATAAATTAATGCACTTTATAACAACATTAAAAAAAAAAAAACAAATATCCAACCAGAATGGAGAATTAAAACACATTATTTGTGAAGATCGGACTACAATTAATTTCAGTATTTTGGTCAATGTTCCCGTCGAATGTTGATCTCGTAGGAGTTAATGGTAAGAACCGAAAAGGGGGATCAAATGAGGGTCGGATTTTTTAAACCTCTTCAGACTATCGATTTTCAATAGCTGTAAATACGTACATACGCATGTGTCTATAAGGCTTCGATCCGCTCGCTTATACATTTCATTCCGAAGTGCTGTCTGACCTTGTGCAGTAGTGCTGGAACGGAATGAATGGAACCTCATTCATCAATGGGGGCCTTCTATATGAACGTCTACCAAAAATAGCTTGTCTGCTAAAAAGGGTCGGGTTGAACCACCTTTTACACTGTTAGAGATGTAATTCTATAATCTAACTGTCAAAGGTATCTACAGTACCTGACAGAAAGAACTGCCAAGCCCACCCACTAGTGGTTTGGATTGTGAACTTGAGTGGGAAAACACAATCCCACTCAATCCCCACTCAAATCCCACTCAACCCACTCAACCATCAAAGCTAAAAATCCCAATAACACTACCATGCACTATGATGTCCCACTCATGTGGTTCAGAGCTTCACTCAATCCCACTCCCAAAACCCACACACCAAAAAAACTACCACTCATACCACTGACGAGTGAATTTTGAGTGAACATTGAGTGATCATCATTTTTGGCAAGTACTTATGTTCCTGTATGTACACTTTAATTTGACAATTAATTGGGTGAGTTGTGCATAAATTCGGATAACTGAATTGAGTCAGTCAGGTTTCTATGAGGGCTGACTATCTGGATCCTGGAACAGTACTAACTGTAACAGGCGAGTTGTGGGCCGGCTCTAAAACCGTCACCCCATCAGGTTTCAAAGGAAATCAGATGAGGAGGGCAGTTGGTTACCCTGGTAGTAGAATGATGTGAAAAAGCCAAGATCTACCTACAGGGCATCAGCTTCTGCGAGAGGGTAATGGTGGCAATCAGCACATGCTGCCTGCATGGTGGGCATGGTTGCCCAAAGCCTAGGCCCACCGCCGAAAAACTGTGATTTGGCGTCAGGAAGGGCCATCCGGTCAATGATCTTTTGCTCAAACAAATCCTCACACAGAAGTATTGCTGAAGTGTGAGGGAATACGGCCACCCCCGTTAGCGCGGGACCAAAACCGGATTTAAAACTTTGGTCTAACTAACTAACTACGGTAACGGTGGTACATCTGTTGCTATCAGTGTATATACTTGCATGTTACGGCTTGATGTTTTGTTGTTAAGGTAATTTCTTGTCGCCCCCCCCAAAAAAAAAATGAGGGGAGCATTTATTACAGACCCAATATTGGTAAATAGCAATTTGTCCACTTTTTGTAAACTGATTACATGTTACATTTTAAAGATGGCACGTTTACATTTAATTTTAGTCACCTTTGGAGTAAATTAAAAATGGGATGACCTGTATGTAATTATATAATACTTTAATCTTGATTGCCTGACCTTAAACCCAAATACAACATCGTAAAGCTTCGCAGCAAGCATATTTAAATCCATTTGATGCGAGAGCTTCTCAAACATGATTTTACAGACCAATTAATTAAAGGTCACTTTTGAGTGCTAACATCAAAAACGAACACCTTTTAGCCCTACATTTCACTGGTAAAGAGAAAAAATAGCATTTTTTCAGACACCAATAATTTTGAACACTTCCTATAAACTTTGAGGGTCTGAGGATGTAGCATACCTAGCAACACTAAAGCTCATCCTAATCCTTAAACCTACACCAAAACCCAGTTTACTGTTACCATGTGCATCTAGACATAAAAAGTGCAATCCCGACTTGCCACCCAAAGTTGCCGTAAAAAAGTTTGTTTTCAATTTATCACTTAGCTATATCCTGATATTGGCCCATAATCTGGAAGCTAAGCAGCTATTTGTAATACCATATTTTCATTGTAATAAACAATCTCCCTCTAAAAAATACCCCTCAACTATGCTTCTGAACAACTGTTCAGAAAAATACCAAAATCTTGCCATAACATGAATCTTCACAGATAATAACATCGCAATGCGAAAATGGTGGCAGATTTGCCCGGCCTGAACTGCTTCTAAGTGCCACCACGCCCAGATGGTTTCCAAATCAGGGGACACCTTTCAGTCAGGTCACATTCTTATTCTCTATTTGGCATAGCGCATGTACATGTTGCTGCAATGTGTCAGGGATTTTTGCCATCAATATTAGAGACCTTACAATTTCCCACACAACATGCAAAAAATTTGAACGCACCAAAATAGATGAGGTGTTTCTTTTCATCCGAATAAAATCACTGTGTCTAAGTAAGCACTGAGATACAAGTATTACCAGCTCACACATACTCCCCTTTCACTCCATATGTCCAATCACACTAAGCAGTTAGTTAAGGGATGGTAACCGCAATGGTTTCTGGGACTTAAGTCATCTCATCAAGGTCATTCCTTTTTACTGATCATCCATGAAACGTAACATTTCTATGATGCTGCTTGCAAAATACTCGACAGCTGATTTCTTGCAAGATATCTGTCACATACGTGATGGGAAATTTAACAAATTTTCGTGCCTGAGATAGACATCTTAATGATGAGACAGCACAAGCTCACTATCGAGTTACTCTGAAAGGCATACTGAGAACAAGATTTACCTTCTCCCAGAGTGGGGAATACTCATACATTTATAAGTTAGGAGGGGCTAAACATTACATGCAGGCACCATAAAAATTGTTAAATATTTTCAAAATACAACAATTACCAGTTGAATCACATTTAAGCTAATTGATGAGCAGAGAGAGAATTGATTCTACAGACAAGTTTGAAGATACATTAAATTATAATACAGAAGGCATTTAAAGATTTTTCCTCAAGTTAGATTTTGGCGTACACAGGAGATTTACATACGAATGTTACCAAACATTTATGGCTAATGTGCCTATTTGAAAAGCTTTAGCACCAACAAAATTTTCACATTTTACCAAAACCATAAAACCTGAAACACAGTGAAAATAGGGGCTAAAATCAGGTTGAAAACGAATGAAAATACATCAATTTGGGCAAAAAAAAATTGAATTCAGTTTTTAAACTGAATTCTCATGCCTGTGTGCTTGTGTGAATACCAGTGACCACTATAATGAAATCTTTAGGGTACCCTTCCTTTTCCAGGTTAAGAGGTACCCTAACCCTATCACGACCAAAACTCACTAAAACTCAATGAGCTGAGGGCTTGAGATAAATGCACTAAGTCCAAAAAGATGCGATGACATCATCTTACCCACACCCTCTCGCTCTCCGTCCTTAACGCCTGGTTTCCCGCTGAAAAAAATTCTGCATGGTCTGATCCCAGGGTCGGCTGCCTTTGTCTTCTCCTCCATATGTCTGTCTCCTGCATCCGCTTCTTTCACCTGGAAGTGGTCCATGTCCTGCTTTACATTGTCCTTCCATCGCTTCCTGAGTCTTCCTCTAGGTCTCTTTCCATCAATCTTAGTGTTCATCACTTTCTTAGCCGGGCCTTCATCCTCCATCCTCATTACATGACCGTACCATCTCATTTGATCTCTCTCTCACCTTCTCGTTGATATCATTCACTCCTGACTCCTTCCTGATATCCTCACTCCTCTTTCTGTCCCTTATTGTGACTCCTTTTATCCTCCTTAACACCCTCATCTCTGTTGCGTCCAGAAGTCTTTCCTCTTTCCTTCCCCCTGTCCATGACTCTGGCACCTACGAGCACACTGGACGGTGAATGTGTTTATAAACTTGACTTTCAATCTCCTTGGCATCTTTTTGTCACCAATAACACCTCCAGTTTCCTCCACTTTACCCAGGCTGCAGTTACTCTTGCTCTTACTGCTTCTGCTGAGCCTCCCTCTTCACTAAGAGTTACTCCCAGGTACTTGAATTTGTTCACCTGTTTCAGTTCTACACCGTTTCTATCCTTGATTTTGTCCTTTCTTTCTCCCTTGTGCTGACCATCACTTCTGTCTTGGATTTACCTTCAGTCCTTTGCCTTCCATCCCCTCTTTCCAACTTACTCCATTTATCTTGCAACTCCTTCTCACTGTCTGCCATCAGTGCCGCAATTCCTCGTGCAAATAACAATTCCCATGGCAGACCTCCTCTGAAAGCTTCACTGATAACATCAGTTCACTTTAAACCAGGAAGGACTTAATCTGACCTTGGTGCAGACCAACCTGGATTTTGAATTCATTCGGTCCTTCACATATTTGGTCCTTACACAGTCTTGCGCCATGGTAAGTAGCTCTAACCAGCCTCACCAGTTCCCCTCTGGAACCATCTTCTTCCAGCACACCATACACCACTCTCTTGGGATGCGTCAATAATGCTTTTTCACAGTTCCCCAAAGGTAAAAGAGATCTCTTTTACTTTCATGTTGCTTCTCCTGCAACTGCTTGATGATAACACTGCATCTGCTGTTCTTCCCTGGTCTAAGTCCAAATTGCATATTATCCATGGTCAATAAGCTTGCGTAGCCTCTTCTCTATGATCTTCTCCAGAACCTTCATTGCATGTTCCATCCAACAGCTTGAATCCCTCTAAAATTGGCCACAATCCAGGGGAACCCACCTTTGTTTTTATAGATGGTGACAATTTCACTAAGTTCCAAACCGTTGGGCACAAATCACCAACAACTAACTCCCTCGTGGCTTGTGCATCCCCCTCGCTCAATGGGAATTGTGGGCACCAATGAGGCCCGGGTTTGATTCCCGCCACGGATGTGCAATCTTCTTCATCCGCCACAGATTGCAATCTTCTTCAGCTTCTATCCCTTTACCCCTATCCCTTCCTCTCGGGAAAGGCTATAAACCAATAGACTGTTAGGGTTAATCGTCACCATATCTTGAAGCTAGGATAAAGGTCTGAGAAGACTCAAATAATACATCCAGTATCAAGTAAATGATACATAGCTGATAAATATAGTGTGTTACTGTCTCTATAATCATAACGACGTGCATTAAGACTAACCTCACAATCTTCAAAACCATTCCTGCCTCACCGCAGCTTAATTTGTACAACTTTAAGACCCGCATTGACGGAGCTTTGGATACGCAGTTAAAGAGTATTTAGTGTATAATTTAATGCATTCCAGATAGTTACTCAGCTATTTACTTGATCCTCTCATGTATTATTGGAATTTCCAAAAGGCATAAGGTATTCTAAAATCCTCAAGTTGGATGAGTACTATCAACCCACCAGTCATCATAGTTACTGCAGGACTCAGGCAAAGATAACATGACAAACCATTATACCCCTGACCATCACACACCATTGAATTGACATCATTTCTAACCTAAAAAATACTGACGTCTGGTGTGTCCAATGTGTTTACGATACGATTATCAATATTTCATCATTTGACTGGTACCGTCGTTAAGTATTACAATAATACCACAATAAGAACATTAAGTAACCATGGCAACAACAAAATATTACTGATGCGACCATGTACTAATACGATCACTGTCCCTAAATAAGCAAGTACTATTGAACCGGGGTTCTTGCTACTATTTTGGCAACTTATACTCAAAACAGCTAATGTGTCTGTATTTCTGGGACTATAATTAGCATTATGATACTCTGCTCTGCATTGCAGTGTAGTATGACAATGGGTAGCATTTAATATAATACAGGCATGACCTATATAATATTAACTATAAAGTTTCTTTACCTTCAACCAATGTCTTTGCTTCTATGATTTGGGCCCACAATTAATTCTATAATTCACTGGATTTTTTCTTTTAGTTCCATATTCAACTGGATTTTCTTTTCTTGCCGTCCTTCTTTTGTCTTTCCTCCTCAAAACTTGGACTGATCAGCATTCCATGCTCCAAGTGAGTGCAAAGTGCCTCTTATTACACATTAGTAAATACACTTTTTGTTTTGTTTCCAATATCAGTCATTGTTGATTGATTTTAACTACGTATGTTTGATGACAATTAAAAAATAAAACCATTTTGTACAGGTATGGGTTGGGGTTTTATTTGTTTTAATCAAGAAACGTTTCTTTCCAGGGGAAGTTGCCACCCCCCCCCCGACGACTTTGCTGGAAAAAATTGTCAAACTCATGCAAATCACTGTTTTTTAGCCGCTGGCCGGGAAAAATTGACCTTTTAACCCCCCTAAGAGGGAACATTTCCGAAGACTGGGAAATTTGCCCCCCAGAGGGGTCAGGCCCGTTACGCCACTGAGCGGATGAAGTATACCCCCCTTCAGATTTTTCAGAAAAGAACCTACCAATAAAAAATTGTATGTACCTGGCAGCGCTGCTAGCCAAAAATTTTAGAAGTAATGCTCAGTGGCACCAGATCCAATACTATGCCACTAATACCGTCTGTATCTACGCGTCTTGGTTAGACAACAGCAGTTTTAATGCTTAGTTGGTAATTGGTTTTTTATTCCATCACCATCTATTCTTTGAGGCCAAAGTTTCATCAGCTTATAGACTTACAGACTTATGGACGCGGTGACTTGTGGAACTGATCTTCACAAAATATCGTGCTTTTTTATACTAATCAAACTTTGTAGTCCTTCCCCTTCATAACATTTTAACCAATCAGGAAGTTACATCTCATAGAGTTCCTGACTTTTCTTAGCCAATCAGAATGTCCTAAATGACTAAAATTTCTTGTAAATGTGGGTTGCATCTCCGGGTAGTTGGATGTTTGTGACACTTCTTGGTCCAAGTTTGATGATTTTTTAATATTTGTATTGCAATGTCCTATTCTTTTTGACTCCCACTGTATAATCTAATCATTACTACATTGTATAAAGACTTTCAAAAGATGATACTATCGAAACCAAGATACTGTATGATTCATTGTTAGGTGATACTAGGATCTTTGATGTCACTTATAACTTTTAATATATTGGAATTCAAGCATCTCTGAATTTTGTGGTTATGTGAACTTTCCCTTACTTCAATCAAATGACATTACTGTTCCTATTAACACTTTGTCTTGTTTAAAACAATCATTATAGAAATGGCTAAACCGAAGGTCTCAGGTTCAAATCGGGATGTGAGTCAGTGAAATTTCACAAAAATGTTCATTTTGTGGAGTCTAAAATTCTTCCTGTTACATTTTGACAGTTAAGTTGTAGTATATTAATGTTGGCCAGTGGTTCAGATTTGCACGACATATCAATCTGATTGCACGTCACCTGTCTGTAAAATTCAACTAGTGTAAAAGGCGCAGCAACCAGGAGAGTGGCAGAACGACCGGGGGTAAAGTAAACTATAATCAAGGTAGAAAGTCAGAACAGCCAGTGACATTCAAATGCATTTACTAAGTTTGCCCTTTTAGGACCAGCAACCACTCCCTCTGATGAGAAATTCAATTCATATAGGAAATTCCCGGACTGATTTTGTCCTTTCCCCATTCCTTAAGTTCCACCGACGAAAATTGGCACGTAGTTTTGTAGGGATTCCCAGGTAATCTCCTACTGTCTCTGTAATTTAACAAGTGATTACTGAGTACTTTGTGAGGAGACATAGCAGCAGCCATTAGGTAACACTGAAGCAGGTGTTTTGTGAAGGCACCATAATTACCTTCTTCCAGAGGTTTTGTCTGCGCATTCGTTTCCATTAAGATATTAGACTGACGTTTGCAATGACAAAAAATGTGATTTGCACTATTTATGGCATATCATGTTTTGTCTGCGTATCAACATTAACAATAGTGAAAACATGACAAAGATGACGTCAGAATTCAAACTCCCACAACATGATGATGTCAACTTTTTTGCCAATCCTAAGGCAGCCTGTAAAATTTACAAATGAAAAACAAGATTGTGGTTACATTAAAATTGACATGTCCGCTTGATCATCACAAATGTCCAACAGCAAAATCCTAGATTTTAGGTAGCTGAAATGCATGGCCAAAAATGAATCAGGTTAATTCAAAAATTTCACATGTATATTGCCACAATGCTCGAGAGACACAGACTGATTGCTATAAAATTTTGCTAATACCTGGATATAAAATGCTGAACTGTTTTTATTTTCGCATCTCTCAGACATAAACGTAGGATTCTGAAACAGGCTTCATGCTTTCAACAACGTGAACTTTCTATTATTTATCCGAAGGTAACATTCTGTTTTAAAAGTATTACTGCCATTGTGCATTGACTGCGCAGCCAAATCAAGACCTATTTAAAAGCTTTTCCTTGAATACAAGTTAAATAAAAACACAGCGTTCCAAAGAATGCAGGTGGCATCTGATATTGCGGTTGCGATGGGTCAAAGGTCAAATGGGTCATCAGAGGGTACAATTTGTGTACATCCATCTGAGGCTTAAGCCAGTAGTTCTCTGACCGAGTGAGGTGAATTAAGGGGTTTATTCATAGGATTTTGGGTTATGAACCACTTGTTTTGTCCAGAGTTTTACCCTGTTCATGTTTACGATACTTTAAACTATAAGTATTACTTACAATATCACATTCGGATTGAAATTACATGATTTTTACCACTTTCGGCATTTGTCCGGAGCCATGCCACAAACCCACTTGTTTATGTCAAAATGATGGCAACGACCAATCGTGTATGAACGTTATGTAAGAGGTAAAACCATGAACAATGGTAAAAGAGTTATGGTCCGTATGCACAAAGGTCCCAGGTATAAAGTTAGACCTGGCTAAGTGTAATTAGTCCAACATGAAATGCCATTTTCCTTAGCGTTGACATGAAATAGTTTGTATTATTTGAAAATTTGCATTTAATCTTCAAATTTGCTAGTTAATTTATAAGAAAAAACTGTCTCAATTTTGGACAAAAACTAGTTGGACTAGACAAGGTCAACTTTAAACCTTGGTTTAACTTTTGTGATTATACGGACCGATGGTCCAATATAAGTGCCGGGTTACATTTTTGCCATTTACCACAAAGACAGATACACACCCAACAGACACACATACTTCAAAGTAAGTAACCCCTATGTGCCTCTTGCTGGACAAAAAATGGACGCTAACCTCATATAAACCCACCTAATCTGATGCAATAACTATACATGAGCTAATAACAGGTCATGAAATCTTCCCATGTGAATCTTGACCTATTTCTCAACAACTGTCATTTTACAAGCAAAATGGGTACAACCTCACGTTGACCCAAAGGCGCCAATAAACATAGACCTGTATCAATTACATCAGCTCAATCAATCAAGAAGTTCACAAAATCATTGAAAAAGTTTGTATGGATGAGGATTAATAATTACTGTCAAATCATGAAAAATTGTGAAGGTGTTGCTCACATTTTAGTGATGTTTCACTGCTACTCTAGCAGATTTTTATAATATAGATTTTGCTAACCTATACGTTGATAAAATTTCGAGGTAATATTAAATACAGTCCTGTGGGACACTAGCATTCTAATATTTAAGCTAACCTGTCAGTTGATAACATTTGTGGTATTTCAAACCATTTCTGCAATTAGACTTTTCCAAAACAAAGTTTTACCAACACATGATGACTCAACATCTGTTGGGCGCAGCACTTGTGCACCATTATGGCCTTTGACTAATGAGTGCACGTGCCAAGCATGTACGCGAGCGTACAGGTACGCTCGTGCAGGTGCATTTACTCCACATTTCTGATATGCATTTTTGTTTGAAAGGTTCTACGGCTTGCAGGGAAAGCACAAAAATTAACCCTCAAAAAACATACATAATAGTACATGTGCATTTCATTTACATGTACGCATGGGTGACTGCATGCATGGGAAAGATAATGGTCAAAGACACACCGTTTTGCACTAGTACACAGGACTTGATGTCTATTTATTAACATAGGTAAACTTGGGAAAGAGCAAATGCACAGGACCTGGCTGTGTTATTGTGACGAACAGAGTGAAACTAAGTGATCATATGAATGTTACCACTTAATTCTTCAAATTACCATATAATAACAAACTAATGCGGTGCTTGAATGCAAATTACATTGGTTTAGCATACAAATTTCAAACTGGGAAATACACTGCAAGGCAATAAAAATTGTAAATTTAAAAATTAAATAAACCTTTTTGTTTGTTATTTGTAATCTGTTTGAAAAGTGTTGTGTTTTACTCAGGTGTTTGTTGTTTCTTTGACTCTTGCTGGCACTATGAAACTGCAAACAACAGGTGTATGTTGTTTCACATTAATCAACCATGACCAGTCCATTTTGCTGATGATGCTTGGCATCAAGACCACCCAAAAGAGGACGGTACAATGTATAGGACCTTGCATGGTTTCAGAATGACTTAGGATTTTAGTGCCAAAGTAGTGAAAAATTCATATGAGCAAAAAAACCAGTTTAATTTTTAGACGTCCTTTCTAGGGTAAAATTGTTCGTAGATTTTTTAATCAAAAAACCCTGTACCATACACCATTTTGACTACAAATATTGATTTGTGGCAATTTTGTGCTCGAAAATCGCCCCTCTTTTCGGGTGACAAAACTTTCACATACCAACTTTGAATACTTACAGAGTCGTCTACAAATAATACATATGACCCTTATAATGTTAATATATCAGTAAAGGTAATAATGATGGATTCAAGTATTTGTTTATCAATTATTTCATAATTTGCGGCACACCAGAAAAATCAAACTAGGGCTAAATGTGCTTCTTCTGAAGAAGCACTAAAGTCAGCATGCAATGTTTCTAGTGAACCTGCTTAATTTGAACGGCGGGTTTATTTGAGTAAGTAAGGCAGGAGATTTTAATTTACAGATTTTCAAAGAAGGCCCCCTTTAATCAGTGTATATGAATTTGATAATCTGTGTACACACCACATAGGACTTCTGTCAGTGGTTAATGGTTTTCTGACCAACCTGGTGATCAAAACGCACTAGATTTGAGACTGAAGGAATTTTGAATTCAAGAATACCCCTTTAATCAGGCCCATGTGATCTTTGAACCCATCTGTGTACACTCTGTATGATCCTTGAGTCAGAAATTCTTCTAATTTAAGTGATCAAGCATTTAATTGAGACCAAAGCAGCAATTTATAGATTGGATGAAGAAATGCTCCTTTAAACGGCCTACATGACCTTTGACCCCAATGTGTTTACACCCTTATGGGTCTTAGGTTAGAGGTTTCGTCAGACCAACTTTGGTGAAATAGCAATTAATTTGTTTTAAGGCAAAAATGGAATTTCAGATTTCAAAGAATGCCCATTTAATCGGCCCTACACGGTCTTCCCCACCTCAATTTGTGTACACCCTATAGAGGCCTTGGGTTAATGGTTCTTTGACTGAAATTGGATATAGCAATTGATTTATGGGTTTAGAAGAAGAAATTAATCGTTTCAAAGGATGCCCCTTTAATCGACCTACATTGGCCTTTAACCCCAATCTATGTACACCCTATATGGGCCTGGGTAATGTTCTTTTGACTGAACTTTGTGACCATAGTAATGATTTATGGCAGAAGAAGGATTTTATAGATTTTCAAAGAATGCCCCGTTAATCAGCCGCAAGAACTTTGTCACAAATCTGAGTACACCTAATGACGCTTGGTCCAGTGGTTCCTTCAGAAACACGTTTGGTGAAATCGCCAAAGAGTTTGGTTAGGAAGAAATCATTTTAAGGAGCGTTTGGAAAAGAGAAAGAAAGAAGAAAAGGAAGAAAGAAAGAACGCTAGCGATCACAAATGTCAGCTGTGCAACGCACGCCTGACATAATTGGACATGTCCGTGATCAAAGAAATTCAAAATTTAGCACTTTCGAACAAAAATTTTGCTGTGCACAATCACATCGCTGGAAAGGCCCAGGTCTACAGGATGGTTAACTGTCAGCTTGTAAAACATGAGAGGTAATAAGCTTCAAAATTGATACCCAACTTGCTTCATTTCAAGATAGGAATTAATCCAAAATACAAAAAATGTTTCCCCTAACCCTTGATTTTTCCAGTGCGTGAAAAAATTATTGTTGTTCAATAAAATTGGAACTACGAGAAAACTAAATAGCTATAGCTTGAAAATTTAATCGATTATGCAAAGCAAGTCCCTACATAATTATGGTATTAACTTACCCTGCCTAAAATTGGAGAAATTTTGTTTTTTATCAATTTGCGAATCCAAATTTTACCTAAAATTTGGCGTTTCGAGAACCCGCGGAAAAAAAACACAACGGGGACATTGTGGAAAAGTTTAATCGATTATGCCCAAACAATTCCCACAAGAATATAGTATTAAATTTGGTCAAATGCAAATATTTGAGAAAGTTTTTTTTATCAAAGCAAGATGAAATTATCAGCGCAACCAAGGTTTTAGGGACTTGGCTTGCGCAATACCCAAATGCGATATCTCGTAACGCAATCCAACATTTTGCATTTTTTACTTCAGTTCAGATTTGGATTCTTCACAAAATTTTTAACTTAGAAAACATGTTTGTTTCACGGTTAATTACCTGCACATTTTACACTTTTGCAGTAAAACCTAGGTCGATCTAAACCATGTCAATATCTGTGCTTCCACAATGGCGATATTTTCCATGCATTTTGCACTACATGTAGTTGGATTGTTATATGAAGTCATAGTAACAAGAAGTCTTTCATTTATAAGAGTGATGAGTTCTGTTCCTTAGCACTATAAACTCATGGACAACCGTGCCAAAAACTTGTATTGGAGATACATTGTGGGAAGCACACTGTATCTCCCCCAAAAAGGGTCGATCATCATGCTAACCTAACACTCAGTTACAAAACATTACTGCTAAGTATCATTCCCACTTGTGTAATATCCCAAAGGTCGGAAATGCCATTTTTTCATCAAAAATCGCCCACATCTAAAGGTTTTGTTTTCGTCTAAAAAGGGTTTGTTTTCTAGTTTGCAATTTTAACTACATTTCCAAAACAACATTGCAAGAACTCGCTTAATCAAAAATGAAGCATTGTTGGTGATTACATTTTGAGGAGACTCCAGAATTTACAAATTCAATAAAGGCGACGCAAATAAAAAACCCTGTTTTACACGCCCGACCGACCCTGATTTTTCAGTTGTGCAGATATTTTTTTTTTTTAGTTTTTCCAAAATCATGTAACAACAGCCTGTTTTTAGCCCAATTATCAATTTTTGGGCAAATTTTTTAGAAATTTTGTTTTAAAAATGTGTTCATTTTTCTCTTTTATTTTTCAGATTTTGGCTTTTAGGCCAATTTGAGCGCCAGAAAAGAAAAAAAATTTGTTAAACAGAAAAAAAATTGGCCCGACCGACCACCCCTACTCGAAAGATTCGCTCGCCCGTAAAACGGAAGTTTTTTTTTTCGTCGGCCGATGTAGTATTTTTTTCAGGCATTATTTCATAAATTTTCCAGATAACAAGGTATTGTGCATGCACTCTGTGATCAAGTGCAACACAAGCTTGGAGTGAACCCCATCCATCACTTGGCCCTGGCACTCTACCTTTATTACTCGTTGAATCCAACCCTTACAACTATAGTAGATCAATGAAAAGGGTCCTTTAGGAGTTTGTGAAAAGGGTCGACATTTGAAGAAAAGTTATTAGGTTATGTTCTTCATATATGGTTAAAAAAAAGGTCATGTTTAGGGATGCAATTGTATCTTGAAGATATAACAATTGTGTGAGAAACATGAAAATTTGGTGCAATTATTTTTGGTAGTGATAACACC
Source organism: Ophioderma brevispina (assembly GCA_023653785.1). Lineage (NCBI taxonomy): Eukaryota > Metazoa > Echinodermata > Ophiuroidea > Amphilepidida > Ophiodermatidae > Ophioderma > Ophioderma brevispina. The sequence goes on from JAMKCH010048541.1 coordinate 36,594, forward strand.
ATGTTTTCAATGCAGTGTGGGTCAAAGCACATCAATTCATGAGGCTCAATCATAGTTGTCTGAAGGACACATTGCAGAACTTTGGCTAAATAAATTATGTGTTAAAGATGCAACAAAGGATTTCCGAGGGGTTCCCCTAAAAATTGAAAGTACTGACTTTTGCCGAGATTTACAGCTTTCCATCAAAAATAACCCATCTGAAGGATTAAGCGAGAAATGTTCTTTGGTACCAATAGTATGAACTTTCTAATTTGTATAGGATCAATATGATTCAGCCTATGTTTTTCTATTGTTTTTAAATCATCCATTTGTTCTCTCTTTTTAAGACATTTTCTGTGGCCAATCCAAGCTAGGAAATCTATTGCGTGTCCAATCTAAAGGAAATTAATATTATGACACAATATTGGGTGCCTCAAATCCTCTTGTTGCCCTTTAAGGTAGATGCCGCCACAAACCACATACTAACTGACTGTTTTATACAATGCATGTTTGGCCTAAGAAAGGGTGAGGACAGCCCCTGCCAACCACCTTGGTTTGCGGTAGATCATCAGAGATAAGAATGTCTTTAGTTTCACTGCTGGCAAGCCATGCCATGTACGGAATTACACACGCAAATGCTAATTGCTCATATCACTTCACTCGCTGCATAAAAATAGATCTATGGGTGGTGGCTTACTTAATCTGTTTAAATTGTTAATCCATTTTGTCACATATAAGGTTTTTTATCACTGATGACACCCGTGGTGACCTTGAATAATTTAGTCATGCTGTGACCCTAGGCACATTGCTCATAATAAAGTTTTAATTATTTAACAGCCCAGTCTAAAAAAGTAGCTGTTGCATAAAGAATACAAAGCTGTGTCTTTACCCTCATCCAGTCCTCCATGCTTCCAGCGCGGATCTAGGGGGGGGCAGAGGGCACGCGCTACCGTATTCGCAAAATTCTGCAATCAGCCCATTTTGGACAATTTCCGCCTTTCAGCCCCCGGTAATTTTGACATTTTCAAATCCTAACTGATCCGCCCCCTGTTGCTTAGGCAAAAAAATTAAAAAGTTGTCTCGGAAGAAATGTGAAAATGGCAATGCAAGATGCGCTTTTTTTTCTCGTTTTTTTTATGAAAAATGCTATGTGAAATGCGGGATTTTTTATCAGAATTGGGGTTTATTGCATTTTTGACCTCTTCTTTCATTTTTTCGGCCATCGTTGGAATTTAAAAAAAATCTTTCAAGTGAGCAAAAAACTACAAAAAAAATAATGCTCTTAAAGACCATTTCTCAACAGAGCTGTGAAATGAAAGCATATTCATTGCTCATAGCCCGGATAATTCAATAATTGAACCCGGGTAGTATGCGCTGTGTATGACGTTATTTTAGTTGAAGCGCCGCGTCATACCGATTGCTACGTTCATTCGCGCGCGCCTGCCACGTTGCGTCTTGTTGCGTATGATTGCTGCGTTCAACGGGTTGTTCGATGGTTGTCACTGAGTGGTGTGGCAGTCCTTTCTTGTTGTATTTTAACCGTAAAGTATCGTGAAAATTGGGTTAAGATGACTTATATGATAAAGCTGTTTAAGATGAGAAATAAACCATTTTTTTGCGTACCAACATGGTCGCCTTGGGTTTCAATTCCCGTCGTAAAGGAGTGGACCGGTTTCGCCAAAAGCCATACCTTTATTCTCTAAATTTGTTTTTAAACAAAAAGACGCCAGTGTGGGGGAGGTGTTCCGTGGGTCCTTCTGAGATAAACTTGTTTTTTTTCCTTGCCTTCTTACATGTACATGTAACAAAGACACAGCAAACAACAGAATTGTGTTCAAAATCTTTTGGTATGGAAAGGCTGGACAGACAGTATTTCTGCTGTTTAACGTCAGACTATATTACGCTTATTTTGGCATCCGGAAACACTAACTTAGGGTTTGATTCAATATCTTCTTTAGTATTGCTTTGGAAGATTCCATCCATCTTCATTAATTTCCATATGATGATGACGACGACAATGTTGTTTTCACTCCTTATCCATTGCAATAAAATTCACCTTTACTTTATAGGCCAAGGATGTCATTCAGCGATCTTAACCACCCAACTTAAAAGTTCTTTTTGTTTATTTATATAAACATTTAATGAAAGTCAACACAACTGCATGGAGCATTTACCCCTCAGGGACCCAAATGCAACTGCTTGATGCTGCCTTGAGATATGTAGGACTTCATCGACTCATCATAAGGACTCATCATACCGCTGCCTGCCTGTGGGACTTAACAGTTTTTCTCAGGTCTTGTTTGTTTGTCGTTCGTGGCTAAGTCCAAATTCAGAGTGACGATCTCCTCAACCATCCGACAGCTTTCCACCATTCCGCCGATGGTGAACCCTACAGTCATCGATGTGGCTAATGTTTGTTGCTCTCCACAATCGCATCTTGGTGAAGCCCCGCAACGTCATTTATGAAGGAAGTGCTTCGTACGCCAATGCCAGTTCTGAGCCTGTTAAAGTTGACCCATGATTCCTGGTCACAGCCTTCGGGCCCGCAGACATGCTCCATAGACGCTCTAGGCCGGCAGAGGACACCCGCGGTCAGACTATTCCATCATTGGATTCCGACCATCGACAGGGACACCGCGACCGCAGTGTCACGGATTGGGTAGCAAAAGCACTCCCTGCCTCCCCGATCCCAAGGCACCGGTCGGGGACCAGGCCCCAGCCCATCACACCCGTGGCTGAGCCTGCGCGTATATTCAGCAGTTCATATGTCACCCCCAAAGCAATAGGCGTGTATGGACAGTGTCAAAAGCTGCACCCATCCAGTTCCTGCGAGTCTTCTGAGAAGATTGAGATGAGACCATGTCCCCGGCAGCGGACTGCCCCGGCACATTGGCCGCCAGTCCGCGTGAACAGTTTTATCTCCAATATAGAGTGATGTAGTTCTGTTATTTGTGCATGATTGCAAGTCGAAAAAACAGAGTTACGGTCTTGGGCTGCTGAGCCCCTAGTGCCATGGGTGGAAGAACAGGCCCACAGTGACCAGGGGTCCCCCTGCGAACTGTTTCCAAGACCTCAAAAGAAGCCAGCAGCCACTCTAAGTGACCGCATGACCAGAGGATTTATGCCCATCTCAGCATTTAAATGCATCATGCCTATAATGCCTTGAGACAATTACCCTGGGCGCACAGAGGGAGTTTAGGGTAATGAATTTTCTTCCGCACGCATGCATGCATCCACTTCATGATCCGAATCACAAAATAAGGACTAATTAAAATATGCCAATTGATAGATACACAACCATGTTATAGAAAAAACATGCACACAAATTTAAATGGTTCTAAATAGAGACCAACAACTCTAAATAGTACCCTGTGGATGAGTTACGTCAGTGTATGATACAGGAGTTTGCATTCTCTTATCCCCCAACATGTAATAACAGCTTTTTTTCCCCGATCTCAAATATAGAATGACCAGATTCTTCTAATACCATTTTTCGGGTAATAAATGCTCGCGTCTCCTCTACGTAAACGCCCCTTATTTTTTGTTAACAATGTTCCTAAAAATACCAAAAAAATGTAATAGGACCATGTTAGCGGGCAGGTTTTGCTATTTTCATGAGCTGATGGATACAAACCATTGTTGACCTTGTGCAAAACATGAATCCTTTTGTGTGCAGCATAAGCAGCAGGTATTTTATGGATAACGGTGGCTATGGTTTGCAATCGAATATGACCTATAATAAAAGACCCTGGTAACCAGGGAAATACAAGTTTTATTTATCTTACTGAGGGAGGCATTGATATGAATCGCAAACCATTAGGCTTGATATGGCATTTGGTGATGATTCTGGGTGCAATTAATGAAGGGGTATAAATTCCTTACAGACCTGTGATCCTTCGTGCTGGTGAAATTTGATGGGAGGACACAGTTTAATACTACTAGTTAGCCAAACACACGCTGAATTGGATATATTCCTAGTGATCAATCAAAAGCTTGTGGTAAGGAGAGCGCTGTGACAGAATACATTGACATGTGGCAAACTTGCTTGTCCACAGTGCTATTCTTAAGCTCCCATGCCATTAATTACAAATTCTTAAACAGCTGTGAAAATGGACAAGCAATTTTCGATCAATTGAACCCAGGAGTATGCGCTGAGTATTGACGTTATTTGGATGTTGAAGTGCTCGCGTCATGCCGCGTTTAGCTACGTTCGCGCGGGCCTGCCAATGTTGCGTCTCGATGCGTATGATCGTTGCGTTCAACGGGTTGTTCGATTGTTGTCACTGGGTGATGGCAGTCCTTTCTTGTTGTATTTAAGCCGTAAAGTATTGCGAAATTGGGTTAACGATGACCTCAAATGATAAAGCTATTTAAGAATGAGAATATAGGTATGATTTTGGGAACCGGTACTCTTAAGATGAATTGAAACCGGCGACACCATTATTTTTGCGTGGAAGAACTTGGCCTCCAGCCTCGTTCTTCCACTTAAATGGTATCGCCTTGGTTTCAGTTCGTCATAAAGAGTACCGGTTCCCAAAATCATACCTTTATTCTCTAATTATGTAATGGTTGCCATGATGTATAATAATGGCAAGCTCTCATCCATCTTGCTTCGTTCACATCCATTGAGCTCACACACACCTGAACAGAAAATATTGCTTCAGGAACATGGGCAGAGTAGAAATATGAGGATGGCGGATGCCAGCGGAAAGCCGACGGTGTCAAAATTTAATTTAGTCCACGTCATGTGACTCAGTTTAAAATCAGAAAAAAAACATGGTAAGTAGGTAAATGAGAAGCATAATTTGTTATTATCAATTTACTGGTCTAAACGTAATGCCAAGTTTGGTTGACAATGGACTTTGCATTGAAAAGCATAACCAAAGACCAAAAGTACACTGAAAGACAAATTTTCAGATATTTTACAACTTGACCTCAGATGAATGTTGACCTATGTAACTTTGACCTTATTAAGACATGCAGGTTCTGTTCAGGCCTACAAAAAAAAATATGTTCTGTGCTGGGACCTTCAAAAGAAGTGGAGCAAATTTCTTTCAAATATGTGCATGAAGGGCACATCACAAGCACATAGCACAAAGTCCTTACGCTGGCCCCCCACAGTATTTTGACACACTCTGGTTGCAATGTGGGTATGTATTTGAAACTTTTTGTATAGAGTTAGGGTGTTTTTTTTTTTTTTTTTACCTTACTTTTGAAAATTTCTGCAGTTGTCAAGTTTTTTCTGGGACGCGTGGTCCCAGGGATCATGGGGATTGTGTAGGGCCTGGTTCTCGTTGGGATTTCTCAACAAGTTGGTTGAAACTGGAACGTGCATTTAAGAGATATGAACAAGACAAGAAGTGGTACGATTACGAAGTTGATGCACAACCACGCATGCCAGCGTGATGCAGCCATAAAGGCCTGCCGTAACGAAGAAGCGACAACCAGGTGTATTGAGTCATCCCAAAATGCACCATTTGGGACAGTTCACCTCAATAAGGTCATGTGATCCCACAAAAATCGCATTCTTTACACATAAAACCCTGATTTATACTCATTTATTGCCCATAAAGTGCTAGTACTAAAGGAATTATTATCATGATCACAAAATGTTTCTTGAACACTTTTTATCCTAAAGTACTGACATGTGTTTAGTGCAGTGCAGTGCAGTACAGTATAGATACATTGCAATGAATTATGGGATTGGTTCAAAATACCCTATGGAGACAACCCAACAAAAAATCTAATTGTAAATTTTGAATTGAGCGCCACAATGGTCTGGGTAATTAAGTTGTTAATATTTGATATGTGTGTGCTTTCTTGTAAGAACATATGGCACAATAAATTAGTATGAACTTACCTTTTAGTAATGGTAATTTCTGTAATTCCCTATTTTTGCTAATGTTGAACCTTGAAGAGCCTTGCCGCTTATCCTTCTTGACTAGGGGCCCTGTGCCCCGGACCTTTGTCAACTGTGCTGGTGGAGGGTGACCAGTGGCATTTGCTGCCCTGTGTTTTGCTGCCTGCAAAACAAGAAAATAAATTCTTACAATATTTTGTTATCACTAAATATGGAAAAGCAATACACCAGAACATGTTTAGCCAAGGCTTTGTGTTGTGATTACAACGAGGTTACACGTAACAGCAAGAAATTTTTAATTTTGTATTTTTGTCTTAAACGGACAGAAATTACAAACACAGTGCCCATAGGGGCCACCTGATGAGGAACGTTGCTCATAACATCAAAAATACATAATCAAAAGTAAACTGTGAAATTTCTGAAATACTCTTTTCTCAAGGATACAATAACATCAACAAAGCAAAATGAAGGTTCCAGATCATGAATGCATATTTAACCCCCCCCCCCACCCCCCCCCCCACCCCACCCCCCCCCCCCCCACCCCCCCCATACTGTTCTCCATATTACCATGGCTACTTCTATCTTGTACTTTTGACTACCAGCACATTGTTTAACTCTGTTCAACAGGTAACCAGTGTACTTAACAGGACTGTACTAAGGTATGAAAGAAAGGATTGCTCATCCAATCTGATGCAGGCAAACAATATGAAAGACTGCATTAAGTCTGTCATCCAGTAACTCATCAAACAGGACCCACTGGGCTTTGTTGAACCATTATATAGATATAAAACCGATTGAGAAGTACCTTGAACTAGCATTGCCAGTGCCCAATAGGATTCCAGATGTATATGGTACACAACGGGTAGCAAAGGGTATGATGATACAAGGCAGGTATGGTAGGTCATAAAAATAGATGACCCACCTTTTTATGTAAACAAGTTAAGCTTTAAAGGGGCACTAAATTTTAAAACAGTATTGATTTCTTAAATCACGTTATTTGGAAATCTCCCCCTTTTTTCCTAATGTCGTATAACAAATGCATCATCTTGGTGCCACAAGATGACCCCCAAACTAATATACCACAAAAAAAATTTTTTTCTATTCGGACGATCCCTGGTGACGTCATACCAATGACGTCACCGGCGATCCCATCAGTCTCGTCCTATTTCCCGCAACCCCATAGGCCTCACTCTCGGGCGAAACCAGTGGCGGCTGGGTGGTAAGCGCCCGGCAAGAAAGGGTGACCACGGCCCGTGACACGAGAGGAGACCAGGGGCTACCGCACCGATCGTCAGTCCCGAGTACAAAACCCGCAGGCAGGGAGCAAACGCCCCCCCCCCCTTCCCCCCCCTTATTTTTTTTCACCCCCCCCCCCCCCCCCCCCCCCCCCCCCACCCCCCCCACCACGCATGCACCGGACACGATCCCGACAGCAGACGGAAAGAAAGATGCCCCCGCGTCAGCGCAAAGCCCGACCCAGAAGGGTTGAGGCACAGACAGCGGTTGAGCACTGCCGTCCGCCGCCGGACCAGTGCTCAAGCCCGAACCAGCCCTGGAGGCCGGCGGGCGAGCACGCCTTGCCTGCACCGAGGAAGGCATCATTCCCAAAGGGATAGCGCCAACCTCAGCCTGGTGAACCTCCAGCCCCGAAGGGGGAGGCTCAGCGTAGATTTGCGTCGAGCGTTAGCACACAACAAAAGTACAATTGACCTCTGCTTGATTAGCCAATCACCGGCCAACGCATTTACGTACTCGGATGGCTTGTTCGAGGTCAAGAACAGCTGTGCATACGCAGTCTCAGATTTGATTCAGAACAAATAGGCATTTGTATTAACCACCAAAAACCCTTTTATTTCCGGATGCACTCTTTTACGAAAAGCACCTGTACACCAATGAATCCAGTATTCACACCCCTGTACCAATTTGCAGAATTTTTTACCCCCACCCTTTCTAAAACGTGGGTTACCAACAGTGCTGAATATAGATTCAATAGTAACTACATCCAAATGAGGCAGTGTGATTTTAAGTGACTTACAGTGTATTAAAGTTTTTATCAGAAGCATATTGAAAGTATTTGTATTTTCTAAAAGGGCTTATAGGGTGGGCCATTCAATTGCACACGATTGTGATGATTATGCAGGTTTTGGCACATTAAATATACAGGGTGAAAAAAACAGACATTGCTCTTTAAGGCGCGGAGCGAGCGCTCGATCGAGCGCTCATTCGCACAACTTACTTACAGGTAAAGTAAATTTTATGTGAGGCATGATTTATGTGAGCTACAGTAAAACAGAATCCTGCCATTACTGGTCGTCTGTACCACATTGTTTAAAAACAAGGGAATCCATGCAGTGACCAAAAAACCGAGATAATTTCTGTATTTGGGGATTTCTCACCACGTATGAAAGCATTTGAAACACATACGGTTCTGTGCCGCGACATTTCTGCAGTCCATATTTACCGCAAACGTAACAAGTGACTTCTCACTTCTACAGATATGCTGGGCAGACCAATTTGGTATCATGCCCAGTTGTTGAAAAACTCTTTACATTGGTGTAGGACCAACAAACGACTCCCACAGGGACATCCCACTTCATTGGCGACCTGCGAACGATTCAACTTAAAATTAAATTATTTACACGACGGACAAAAGACACAAAAATGAGGGTGCTGGAAATGAAGAACTTGTGCTGATCTAGTGGGCGGGGTAGTGTTCAACATCTCGGAGCCCATGTACAGTCAGATTGCTCACTGCTTACCGCTTCTTGGATTCCTTAGAGCAGGAGACGGACCTGGGTCAAACATTCATCGTTCATGTCCCACTAATTATAAGCTTTTTACAGCTTTGGTAGTTAGTTAATAGTAGGACCCTCTATATCAATGAAAGGTAGTTAGTGGTCTCAAATTGTGGGGTCACTTTTGCTATAGGGGCAATTTAAGTTTACACAGGGGTCAACTTTTCAAATATTCCAATTCATGTTAAAATAATACCATATTGTCTGCTAGTCATAGGATCCAAAAATGTATAGTTTGTACCATCATCTATGACCATTGGTTTTAGAGTTATTGGGTAAAAAATGACTAAAATTGTTAAAACAGGGGCGTCATTTCCATTTGTTACGTGGGGGTTCAAAATCAGAAGTTGCTCCAATTTTGGTAAAAAATGAAACAATTGTTCATCCTGCTTAATGTGTCAAAATAAGGAATAGCTTGTAGCATCTACAAATGCATAATTATCATGTTTATGTGACAAAATAGCTCAT
>JAMKCH010048542.1:0-22281 GCA_023653785.1 Ophioderma brevispina
CCTTACCAAGGGGGGGGGGTGGGGGTTGTGCGCTAAATGCCACACTTTCGTATAAAGTTTAGCTTATATGTATCGTTCTCTCATCCTTTCGGTCATTTTAGCGAAAAAAATGTGGAAGGTAGCACCCCCGGGTAGCACCTTCACGGGGTTAGGGTATCCCGCAAAAAAGTCGCGAGGGTAGGGGGTGGTTGCCACCCAAGGATCTTTATGTTGCATTTTTGAAAATATTATGCACAGCATGGCTCTAAAACGTCCATGTTTATGTAAAACTAGCCAATTGACATCCTTTTAGAGCTGAAAACCGCATGAAAATCCGATATTCCTAGTTTTTTAGCGCAAAATGGATTTCACATTTCTGTAGAACATGCTGATTTTGGCCGACGTCGCGGACTTGATTACGTCATTGTGACGCCATACTATGTAATTTTGGTCCTTATTTTGGTATCAATGGAAAGGGACGACCATAGCTATCCACTGTGTATCAAATCATAAGCATCGGTAACCCCCCCCCCCCCCTTGGTAAACCGTGTTACAAAAAAGATGGTAATACTAGGTATAAATTATTACAACTAGTTTCACTAACAAACACCCCCCCCCCCCCTCGAAATAGAAACGGTTGTCTTTAAAACAGCGTCAACGTGCTCTGATTCTCATGACCTGCACCCTCTTTGGGCTCACTCAACCGTGAAGGATTTGTGTCATGCATATAGCCCTTGACAATTTCGTTCTTATTCATGCAACCATTACAACGTCCATCAACGTCGAATTCAGAAGCAGCATAAAAACCTGGTCTAGAAACCGTGAAAACATTATCAGTGTAGACTATGGACTGTCCTTCCTATGCTGTTGGTTGTTGTCCCCATCGAAGGGCTAAGGGGAAACCAATTGTAAAACCATAATAAATTATTAAAATCATATAATCCGTCCTGTTCCCGCAAATAAACTGGCATCATTTTCTGGAAATGAATAAAATGTCACTTCCATTTTTTCCCCGGATCAGTGACCAATAGATACACTAGACTTCAGCAAACAATGGAGCTAAAGATAATCAATTACCGACCCAGTATGTGGTATAGAAAAACACTTCAGATTCCTTTTCATCTGGGAGTGAAGGACCATTGTTATATTGTCTCACGGTTGAAGAGATTCAGGTGTTACCGATTTAGACGAAGTATTTTTAAATGACGTAAACACAACATACTTATCCTCATTCACATATAGTAATCTCTTGAGCCTCTATAAGTGCGTGTTCAATTAACTTTGACCTATTTTTTCATCATTTTCGAAAAGGGAGAAGACAAACAAACATCATAAGACAGAATGTTTGCCTGGGTAGCTTTTCCTTAAAAACTTTGTGCAGATTAATCCTAACTTATTGCGTAACTACATTTCTCTTCAATTTACGCGTTTGCAGATTAAAACTTAGTGCAACGACCTATATGATAAACTAAACAACTGGTTAGTTATTGTGAAGAGGACGGGTATTTTGTTACGCACACGATCGGTGTAGGGTAATAACACCTGGCTATACCATGGCTCCGCATACCGGGCCCATTGTAATATTTTTATTATGGGGTTGCTGAAGTATAATACATATCCAACCACTTGTCCTGTATTGGGAAAGCGCAATTAGAGTGAATTTTATTAATTTTCAAGAAATGTGCCAGTTTTAATGCGCGGGAACAGAAGTTAATTTGATTTTATCATTTATTATGAAATTACACTTGTTTCCATTAGCCCCCGCGATGGGACACAGAATTTGTTATAAACGTTGGGTTTGTTTGGTCTACGGCCAATAGTCTAGTGTTAGTCAAAAATTGCCCCTGATTTTGTCCGCCAATTTGAATTTAAAAAAAAAATTCTATATCCAACATTTGTGGTATCATCAGAAAGCCTATTTAATTATCTTTAATTTGCTTCAAAGATAATTCCAGTCGGGTAAGTAGATGCCGAGATACAGTCTTTCGAATCAAGCAGTCAGCTTATCCCTCAATCCACGGATTACCATTAAAATGCACGGCGGTCAACTAAGCAAATGACTCCCCAAAATAATGACACGGGTATGTCTATTGTTTATGTCAAGTGGTATTATAAAAGGTGTAAAAGCCAGTAATAATGTAATGTAATAAGGTTTTATTTGTAACACTTTTTTCAAGATGTGGCATATTTTGGTCTACAAATATAGACCATACTTTAAAACTCAAAAGGTTGTCACTGATGTTTGTTCCTTCATATGGTATGATTCAGTCAACTCCTCCAGAAACTGATACATGTATCAAGTTACTTTATTTTTCAAATGATTGTTATGAGTGACGAGGGCGTAGAAAAAAAGTAGCGTCACATTTATTCTGCAGTCAATAATTAGCTCGATTTTCTTTTGGACACTGATTTCCTTTGCTGAACATGCTGAACGCCGTTCATTTTAATGTGAATCAGTAGACAGAGCGCAAAACCGACTACTTGATTCAAACTACTGTACCTCGGTCTATACCTAACCGACCCCCCCCACCCCCCCCCCCCCCCCAATATGAATGATCTTTACAGCACAGTAGCTTCAGAAGGGCCAACAAATCACACTCTATTATTATATTATAAGCACTTACAAAGCATGTGTACACTGTTAGACATTAGAAAGACATAATATGACAGATTTTAAAATTATTTATTGAAGTAAAAAACAGCAGAAACAAGGCAATTTTACGTAGTGGCGACACAATTTTGACAGCTGATATAAGTAGGAGCATGCAAGAGCTATTACCACTGCAAAATCAGAAAACAAAATCCATTGCGGGAATCTTGCCATATATGCCTACAAAGGTCACAATTTGTATGTTATAGCGCCCTCTATATACCCATTCTCCATAGAGAGATGTGTTAAACTAGATTCTTAAGAAAACTCATACTTGCCCGCAATGAAAATTTATTAAAATTTACACAGGATGAATTCAGTGGTATAATAATTCAAAATTGTTGTAATTTTTTTTTTATTATTTCTGGTTTTGTCATAATAAATGAGACTTTCAAGCAGCTGCGAAAATGTCTCAAGTGGGACATATAGGTGAGTTTTTATTTTAAAAAAATACCTTTACACTAACAGAGTTTTGAGTAAAAAAAGAAGAATCATAGGGTTCCATGTACGAAAAAGCCGTAGTACCATAATACCAATAGTCCCTAGGACACTGATATGCACAGCATAATTTTATCAACATGTAGAGTTGATCTATCGCTTCTCCACATACCAGCGTGTTAGCTGAGTTTGGAAGATCGCCGTTCTAGTAATACGGAGTTTATGGGTTCGAGTCCGGTCAAGGGCATTATTTTTTTCCTCACCACCTCCAGGAAAAAAAAATCTTGTTATACTGTTATTACTGTCAATTTATATTTTTCCTGATTTTGCGTAGGGCCCATTCCCCTCAATTGCAGGTACTCCACTTAGACTGAGGTAGAAATGTACCACATGCCATAGAAGTTCAATGTTTTAGTCGATGGAATCATCTTCTCTGATGTAATCAACAGTCTAATCAACTTGTTTAACTTTGCTTGACTTTCACTGGGGTGGAGGAATCCAATTTCCGGGAAAGCTTGGGCCAAGGCCTGGGCTTCCGATGTAGTTATTCTACAGTTATCATTATTTCTTCCTTATATTCAGAGAGCATTTCCTTCTGTATTACGATACCATTACACATTAAAATTACTAACAACTTAAACACCTATTCATTCATTCTTCCTTCTGAAAATTTCCAAGAGACGCAAATAAAAGTCCGGTTTTCTTCTAGCGTCAATAGCATTTCTGCACGAGGTTCGTATCTACTTGCGTCATGCTTGCGTGTCATTGTCACGAATGCAAACGCCTTTCAGATCGAAAACATCAATATGCGAATGGCCGTCTTAGCATACCATAATTTACAACTTTTTAAACAAACTAATATACATCAAGATCTAACTCTGTAGCATTTTCTGACGATGGTAAATTTTCATGGGCCTAAATGTGTTCCTTGTTGCAGTTCGTGACCCTGACTCACCCATTTAAAGTACGTATTTTCGGCGTATTTAACTTTAATTTTCTCGCAAGGATTTCACATACTTCTACCAAATTCTACTGGAAATCAAAGTTTGGTATCTTTTCTTCGAGGACTCCTCGCAAATCCGCACTTGGATTTGATATTTTGTGACGTCATATCGGGGGTCACGTCCTGTAAAAAAATACTGGAAGTAATACCAATGGTGTTCCTACTGCATAGCGACCTACACCGTGATTTAGTGTCGTCCTTTCAGATTCGGGCATTTTGACAAGTGAATTACGGTATGTATATCTAACATTATGTGGTATCATCGGATTGGAAGAGTTATTTCGTTATCGTTAATTTGCTGCAAAGATATTTTCAATCAGTCAAGTCTAGGCCACGACGAAAACATCCCTTTGATCCCCTAAATCCTTCAGTCCTTGAACACGTATGCACTTATCCGCAATGATTGTGAGTTGTGAGTGAGGGACAAGGACTCAGGCTAGGACAAATATCGAGCATAATTAATGAGCATTATATAGCGTGCTGTGTGCAAGATCTCCCGATCAGGCTTCTTCAACCAGGGCTGAATCTATGCATAATGAAAATGCCGCAAGTTTATTACATACCGGGGCAAGTAAAATATGGTACGAGTATAGAGGTTAAACCTTCAGGATTTGCCATAAAAAGTGTCCGCTTATGATAAAATGTTTGAGAGATGATTAGAAGGAAATAAGTTCGAAATATTACTCGCCAAACTGTAGCGATAAAAGGCCAAAGAGAGAAAAAACTGGATAGGGAACGATGCAGTAAATCCCCAGAAGCGTCACTATAATTCCGATTTTGACGGGGACAGTAGCCATCAATGAAATGTTTGCAGCCTCTACACATGTAAATACAAATTTCCAATGATTCAACAACAATTTAGGAGCCATGTAGACAACATATCCATAAGGACACGAGCAAAAAGTCAAAGGGCCACAATGTTATAGAAAAACCCAGTTACAGAGACAAAGTTATAAACCACTAAAATATAGATGCACAATGTTTATACAGAACCACAAAGTTATACATAACACAGTCATAGAGACAGTGTTATACAAACAGATTAATAAAAAAACATTGATATCATGATAGAACACATAGCACCACCAAAAACATCATCATCATCATCGTCATCGTCATCGTCATCGTCATCGTCATCGTCATCGTCATCGTCATCGTCATCGTCATCGTCATCGTCATCGTCATCGTCATCGTCATCGTCATCGTCATCGTCATCGTCATCGTCATCGTCATCGTCATCGTCATCGTCATCGTCATCGTCATCGTCATCGTCATCGTCATCGTCATCGTCATCGTCATCGTCATCGTCATCGTCATCGTCATCGTCATCGTCATCGTCATCGTCATCGTCATCGTCATCGTCATCGTCATCGTCATCGTCATCGTCATCGTCATCGTCATCGTCATCGTCATCGTCATCGTCATCGTCATCGTCATCGTCATCGTCATCGTCATCGTCATCGTCATCGTCATCGTCATCGTCATCGTCATCGTCATCGTCATCGTCATCGTCATCGTCATCGTCATCGTCATCGTCATCGTCATCGTCATCGTCATCGTCATCGTCATCGTCATCGTCATCGTCATCGTCATCGTCATCGTCATCGTCATCGTCATCGTCATCGTCATCGTCATCGTCATCGTCATCGTCATCGTCATCGTCATCGTCATCGTCATCGTCATCGTCATCGTCATCGTCATCGTCATCGTCATCGTCATCGTCATCGTCATCGTCATCGTCATCGTCATCGTCATCGTCATCGTCATCGTCATCGTCATCGTCATCGTCATCGTCATCGTCATCGTCATCGTCATCGTTCAGTAGCATCATTGTCGCCAAGCTTCGATGTTTCATATTTTAATCGTTATTGCCACCATCGTTATTTATCAGCGTGGCCGGTGTTGAAAGCAACTATAGTCAGGCGGGAGCCATAGTCCAGACTCGAATAGAAGATAACGGAATAAAGCGTGAAATGAAACTAATGTTGCGTAATAGGCAACTGACCTTGAGTGCCCTAGTCTTACGTTTTGAGCCGGACTGTGAGTACGCCGGACTATAATTACTTCTCCACCTGCATCATCATTTTAAACTAGTAAAAACCTGTAGCTATAGTAATCTCACCAATACCAGCAGTAGAAATCAACAGGTTATGCGTCCAAATACGAATTCGACTTCTTAGAACACATCGAATCAAACATTGGGTTTTGATAAACAGTCCAAATCACATTCAGTGGCCGTTTTGAATAATAAAACAGTGTTCTTGGTGGTTTCATACTTCGTCAGTTGGAACACTTCACTTCTGTTAACATAACGACTTAAAAACGCCATTTTATGGCAGTACACGCATTCATAAGTAACTCAAACTTTCAAACGCCGTTTTCTCAGAACTAGCAATTATGCTGATTCGACACTATTCAGAACCCACGACGATTTATGATGGCAACATCTGCCCAAGGGCTGATCTAAAGGCCGTTCTCCCTTAATTACAAGTAAAATAGGTAAGAAACATGAAGGAGGGCACCATTCAGGGGGACACTGCGGCAGTGTCGTAATGACAAAATGCACTCCAGCACGGTGATCGGATGAAGTGTTCGTTGAGGGAAGCTGTATTTAGGCATATAATTACAGAAGTGAATCTGTATATTAAATTGGTCACCTTTTGAGGGTCCAAAAATTTGTGGGCAGAAGACAGTAAGTGTGCACTTTTGGGGTAGGTGATGCCTTTTGCATGTGAGTGGAGGAATGAACTTCTGGCAACGGTTTTTGGTTAGAGGGAGCAGATTTGAAAAATAGTGGCCAAATCTCTTATTCATGCATGAATCATGCATTTGAAGTTACCAATTTTATTATATTTATTTTATAGACTTCCTTCAATAAACAAGATAAATAGTATAAGGGGTTGGTTAGGTTTAATAAAATAGCATAGAATGTTAAATTGATGCCATTATGTAATTCAAAATTCCATCTATAATTATGTGTACGGTAAATTTTTAAGTATTAATACCCAAACAGGGGATCGCGACATCACTCTAGCAAAAACTTCAGTTTAAAAACTTAAGTGGTCAAGGGGGGTCAATATGGACCCTAAAATGATATTGAGGCCGTTGTTTCTGTTAATTGTCAAGCTTGTTATACCACATCTTTGAACATGTACGAAGGAAATTGCGGAGATATCACGTTATGGTCCATATGGACCCCCCCCCCTTAAAACACCAACGGGCATACCATGACAAAAAAGTATCTTCCACATAAGGTGACCTTTGACCTGTGGGTGGCTACTCATGTATGTGGACTATGTTACTGCACAAACAAATTATTAATTAAATTTCATTAATGTTAATAATCAAGTATATGCATTATGTAATTTTATCCGTAATCTATTTCCCTGTCAAATGAATGGGAAAATATATAATGCTCTGGAAAAACGGCTTAGTAAAAAAATAGTCAAATTTTTATCACCCCTGTTTTGGCTTTCTAAACATTTAGTTAATTTAATCCAATCTTAACTTAAAAACAAAACTTACTAGTACGATTTTAAAGGGATATGTTGGAGGAAAATTCAAAAACAAAATGGCCTCTTTTTGGTGATGAAATATTGGACACTCATGAAAATCAATGTTTCACCCCCCTTTAATTTCAAGGTCCATAATTTTTCAATGTTTCATTTTTTTTTTTTTTTTTTTTTTTTTTTAATTTTTTAGTTTTTATTGAAATATTCCTATGGAAATTGCGTCTTTTTAGGTTTAGGGTCCAATAGGGATCCCCCCCCACCTGACATCACAACGACGTGCGCAAGGATGCATTATCAATAATAAGAACTAAAATTTGCCCAGTATTGTTAAAGTTTTAATCATTTACATAAAACAAAATTGTCAAATTGGTGTCATCAGTTATGATTCAAAATTATCAAAATTAGGAGGTAATCGCTATATTGGCGCCAAATCCATCAGCGTTACAAATTAGATAACTGTTGTTAATGCATATAAGGCTTGACATTAAAAAGGCACGTCGCTGTTATCCATCGTCAATTCTTCCAGATTACACTGATTAATAAAGCCAGTATGCATTAGTGTTCAAGGTAAGCAGGGAGCGCCTTGTGAGGGTGAAGGTTTCACCGGGGACCACGTAATACTTTATATGTGTCCCATCTGTTACCACGTTTATTATAAGCCGCTTGATATAAAATGTGGAGCGAAGACCAAATTAACCCACGTAAAAAAAGATTTCGCTGGTCCATTCAAAAGGAGAAGACAAAACCCTACTAAATTACTCAAACCAAATAACCCGGTCTTGTTCGCCATAATAATAACAGTTGACCATTTTCTTGCAAATGATTTGAAAGTGTCACATCAATTTTCCATAATAGACCGTATTCATATGACGTCAGCCACCAGACATGTGGTGGAAAGGATGCATACATTCCAGGACTACAATACCAATTAAGCTGTCAATCGATCCATGTTAAGCGATTGCACAGGGATCATTGACAGGTGAAGTATTGTAGTACCGGAAATCGTCTATCTTGTCCACCAACATGGCTGGCTCATTGAATACGGTTCTATATCAGTGACCAGTACAAACGGATACGCGAAGAATTCAGCAAACAATGGAGCTCAAGAATCAACAATCGAGAAAAAACTACTTCAGATTCCTTTCATTTAGGAGTGCAAGGTCAAACTGTTCTATGCAAGAATTTGAAATATTTCATGTTGCTGGGATCATAAATTGAGATCAAAGCAAACAAGCAAGTAATCGAAAAACAATCTTTTCGCCGCGCAACATTTTTTGGTCAAAACTTTATCTCGGAAACGGATTGATGAACTATCATATAGGTGTTACAATGGAATGCTTATGACGCTCCTGTGTCCATTGATACCAAAAAGTACAAAATACCTTGTATGACGTCACACTGAAGTCGAAAAGACGTCATCAAAAATTGCGAAAAATCTTTAAAAAATCGCAAATTCATGGTTGTTTTTGCCATTTTTTTCAAGCAAAAGTTTGGATTTTTTGGCCATGCATGTGTTCAAAGTATGCGCACACATGCTCTTACTACAAAAAATCAAATAAATAGATAAAACATAGTTGTTGTTGTTGTAAACTGTATCCTTAGCACCAAAAAAAAAAAAAAAAAAAAAATGGGTTCCCCCATCTGCGGTTCCGTGTATTTCAATGGGAAATAGCTTATTCGAACGCAAGTGCGCGATTACGTAACGCCGCCGTCATAACTTAGTCGTCCGATTTTGTTCAGAATGGTCTTAAATCGAGCGCAACGCTTCAAAAAAAAGTCATGTAGTTTCGGCGTGAAAAAAATTAACATATAGGTGAGTACGACAAAATGGCTTAGAAAGCCTTAGGAAAATGATTATTCAAGTAATTTTATCTCACAAAAAGCAATTTAAACTAAACTATATTTTGTAATGTTCCCTTAAAATGACTATGCCTTTAAATAATGGCAGTAACATGAGTAATGTAAAGCTTAGAGATCTGTTGCCAATATGGGATTGCAATTATCGTTCCTAAGATATCATCATTATCTATTTAGAAAACGTCAGCCGAGATTACGTTTTGGTAAATTTCCATCCAAGTGTATTGAGTGATCACTGCATTGCTGATGAAGCGGTAATTTTCCAGCCAACCAAAGCATGGGCGCACGCAGGGTGTACGTGAAATTAAGATCCGAGTAGGAAAATTTGTCCACCACGCGTAATACGTACACCCTACGAGACGACTACGACGACGACGACGACGACGACGGACGACGGAAGGACGATCGACGACGCACGGACGAGCGAGACGAGACTACGAATACTATACTACTACTACTAATACTAATACTACCACACCACCACCACCACCACCACCACCAACGCACACTTTACCACTACAAAGGTTTAAAGGTAGTCCCATACTCAATGAGCGTTGGGGGCATACCGGTAGAGCGGCATTGCAAAACAGCCTCGTTATTATGGAGTAGGGTGGCCAGTTCCTTTCTCCACTGCTGTACTTCGCCATACTAAAAAGACCAGCTTTCCCATTTAAGTGGGTGAAAATGTGAGGCCCCCTGCCGGGGATCGAACTCACGGCCTTGTGGGTAAGTGAGGCGAGCGCCTTACCACTAAGTATACCGCTACCTCATTACGGTTACCACTATCCACCACGAAAACCACCACTACCAACATCACCACTCGAACCTCAACCACCACCACTAATAAGAATAAGAAACCCATATTAAATGAAGAAACAACAATCGAGAAAAAACTACTTCAGATTCCTTTCATTTAGGAGTGCAAGGTCAAACTGTTCTATGCAAGAATTTGAAATATTTCATGTTGCTGGGATCATAAATTGAGATCAAAGCAAACAAGCAAGTAATCGAAAAACAATCTTTTCGCCGCGCAACATTTTTTGGTCAAAACTTTATCTCGGAAACGGATTGATGAACTATCATATAGGTGTTACAATGGAATGCTTATGACGCTCCTGTGTCCATTGATACCAAAAAGTACAAAATACCTTGTATGACGTCACACTGAAGTCGAAAAGACGTCATCAAAAATTGCGAAAAATCTTTAAAAAATCGCAAAATTCATGGTTGTTTTTGCCATTTTTTTCAAGCAAAAGTTTGGATTTTTTGGCCATGCATGTGTTCAAAGTATGCGCACACATGCTCTTACTACAAAAAATCAAATAAATAGATAAAACATAGTTGTTGTTGTTGTAAACTGTATCCTTAGCACCAAAAAAAAAAAAAAAAAAAAAATGGGTTCCCCCATCTGCGGTTCCGTGTATTTCAATGGGAAATAGCTTATTCGAACGCAAGTGCGCGATTACGTAACGCCGCCGTCATAACTTAGTCGTCCGATTTTGTTCAGAATGGTCTTAAATCGAGCGCAACGCTTCAAAAAAAAGTCATGTAGTTTCGGCGTGAAAAAATAACATATAGGTGAGATACGACAAAAAGGCTTAGAGGAAAGCCTTAGGAAATGTTAGATTTTCAAGTATATGTTAGCTCACAAAAATCGATTTAAACTAAAACTAATTTTTGTAAGGTCCCTTAAACTGACGTGCCTTTAAATAATGTTGCAGTAACATAGTGAAGGTAAAGGCTTAGCGGGACTTTGCCAAGTATGGTGATTGCAAATTATTAGTTTCCTAATGATATCTCATTAATCTCATTCTAGAAAACGTCACAGCCGGAGATTACGTTTTGGTAAATTTCCAACTCCAAAGGGTATTTGAGTGCTCACTGCAGTGCGGAGAAGCGGGTAATTTTCCAGCCAACCAAAGCATGGGCGCACGCACTCCATTAGGTACGTTAAAGAAGACCTAGTAGTAAAATTTTGTCCAACATCGCGAAGTACTGACCCCACCATACTCGATCTACGACGACGACGACGAAGGAGACGACGGACTACGAAGACGAAGAGACTGACGGCCTAGGACTACTACACTACGACTACGACGTACGTACACTACTCTACTACTAATACGACCACCACCACCCCCACCACAACACCACCCACCGCCATTAATATACCACTAAAAAAGGTGAAAGGTAGTCCCATACTCAATGAGCGTTGGGGGCATACGGTAGAGAGGCATTGCAAACCACAGCCTCGGACATATGGAGTAGGGTGCAGGTCCTTCTCCACTGCCTTTACCTTCGCCAATCTAAACAGACCAGCTACCAATTTACAGCTGGGTGACGGAGGCGCCCCTGCGGGGATCGAACTCACGGCCTTTTGGTAAGGAGGCAAGCGCTTCTATCACTACGCTATCCCGCTACCTCTTACGTTACCATATCCACCATAAAAACACCACTACCAACATCACCACCTCACCGCCCCATCCACCACCACTACAATATAAACTAATAACCAATTAAAAGAAACTAAAACACTTAGGAATGCAATTGTAAAAACAAATGAGTCTTTTTAAAGATGCTTTAAATTTAGCATTATCTTAGAGTCTTACCTGTCAGATGTATGATCAAACTTAGTAGAGATGCCAGTTTTCAGAGAAAAAAATGAATTGTGATTTTTGTATTGTCCAAAAGTGTTTAGTCTTTTTATTTATTTTCACCTAGGTTTGACTTGATGCTTTTCATAGTCATTTACGCTTTTCAGGGGTTTTCACCAGTTTAAGGGTTTCTGAGTGATGCAGAGTGGCATCTTTCGTATGAATATATTAAAACTTATCCATCTATCAGCGAGTAGGGTCTGGAATGCTAACGGGTAAAAGTCGGCAATAAAAATTACCATGTATTTTACCATAAAAATAATAGGCCCTCTTCGTAAAATATACGGTTACTAAATGCAAGCAGTAACTGGCAGTAAGCTTATCGCTTCAAAGCCTGATTGCATTGTAAAAGCCGAAGTTAGACACCATTGTCCCCCGGAACGTGAACTTGGCGTGTGTTTGATCTTGTGATTTGTAATTTCCTATTTACATTAAATCGGAATGTTTTCTGTAGTGCCGTGGTTGTTTTTTGAAGGGGTTTTATTTCGTGATCCAACAGCCTCGTCCCCGATTACCTAAAAAAGTTGAGATTTTCATTATCATCTGAACCGTTAACATAGTAATCTATGTGTGCCAAATCTACGTGCAAATTCGGTTCGTGTCGTAAGAAATCGCATTTTTTTATTTTCTGTCCGTAACGGACAGAAAAGAAATTAACCGCGGTGACATATGGGACCGTGGGAAAACGAGCAGGTGGCTCATAACACAAAACCGCAAAGCGGGATCAGCTAAAAGTTGTGAATAATCTGTTCTCAAGGATATCTAAGTGAACAATAAATAAAACAGAGGATGCTGGAATCACGAAATCACATTTAAGTACTACTCGAAACAACGGGCTTGTTATTTCCAAGCACGGCACAAACAAAAAAACACACAAAAAGGTGGATAGAAGCAAGTGAGATGAGTGCGGGATGCCCAATTAGCTGCGATACTCAGACCGATGATGGCAAGTCTCATCAATGTATAGCAAACTCGACCAAATGAATCAAAATAGATACAAGCATAAACCCATTTGGTGCGAGTTGAGTTAATGTAAGCCGGGCAAGAGTTTACCATGGCCCACACTCATGTCCTCCGAACCCCGCTTACAACTCACCGCAACAGAGTTTTGAAACTGGGTGCTTATGAGAATTTTGACCTTTAAAAATTAAAAAAAAAAAAAAAAAAAAAAAATGACAGGAGGAGATTTTTTTGAGGATATGAAGTTCCCTCAAATTGCACTGGAACGGTCGCAGACCACCTAACGAGAACGTTTTGAAGGTTTATGGGACAAACAATTACAAAAGGAAAAACAGGAAACCCCGGTTTAACTTGCTTGCTATCTAATCGTCCCTATAGAAAGAAAACCATGCATTGCTTTGAATTTGCGTGCACGACACGAAATACTAAATAATCATCTAATTACATAAAGATGGCGTATTCGGCTTATTTCCTTCAGGTGATTGTCAATAGCACAATATGCAAAAAAAACAAAAATTGGAGGGGCGCTTCTTTCTGGAAATGTCATCATGCTCTTTAAAGGGGCGTGTTTCCGATCGTCTTTGGGACCCCCCTGAATGACCCGGAAGTAGTATCGATTTTGATATCAGAGAAGGCCGTATTTTAGCATTGTCGTCCTGAAATTTGAGCCCTCGATCCATTTCATTCCAAGATAAAACAAAAAACCGCCGTTTTTAGTGGTTAACCACTTTTATTAGAAACAGTATTGAATAGGGCCTTCTTCTTTTGCAACATGCATTATGGCGTCTCACAAACCGCCACGTTGTTTCCCACGGTACTTGATGGGTGCATGTGCAAGTGCCAGGCTCTCATATCAAGTAGGAACACAATACACATAAACGGAACAACCACCTTTAACTGACGCGAATATGTTTGAAAAATCCGTAGGGCCGCTAGAGTTTTGAAGTGCTTGCGTTAGCATACGTCCTGTGTATCATGAAAGTATATCCACCTTTTGGACTTCAATCTAAAGTGAGATATCTTGCAACTCTAGCAATTTTTGCCATTCCTCACGCATGGACAAACTGGAAGACATTGATTGAGTATGATCTTGGCGGATACAAGGGCTCGATCTTGCTCCCACAAACTTGTCAATTTCCTACGCAACTAGCAGGAAACAAATACAGCATAGCTCACTCCCCGTGGGCCCTTTGTACGGGATTGCAACAACGTTTTTTCTTAGTCCAATGTTATGATAGGTGTAGACACTTTCCTTCGTAGCTACTGACGTGTAACCGTTGTTGCTTCTCTCCTCGTCGTGAACCATTCACCCAATGTCTGTATCATTGAACAACCGAAGCAACCTTGTCACAGCCCTTTCTAAATGCTCAGGCCAGTCTAGATATTAGGTTCACAGCTGCCTCCCTGCCAGTTGCTGAAAGTAACAGGTAACTTGCATGATCCAGTCATTTTTTGTCTCAAGCTGTCTCCTTATTAACCATCATCTCACCCAATACAGCCTCGTGCAACTACTGTTCTCCGAATACCTAGCGCCAGCAGCTCTAGGTTGTGTTTACTGCCACATATGACCAGAACATGTACAGCTGGCCTTGAAAATGGCACGGTCGGTTCACGACGGTCTGATTAACAGTGATATTTTTCACAACACCAGTGTCCATGGATCCCCTCACCCTCTTGATGATGACTTTCATTGTAGCTGTCGAATCTATACGATCATTTCAGTAGCCAAGGGGCAAACTTTTTCTGGAATGGTAGTCTTTGTGGCTTTTGTGCTGCGCTTCTTCATGATCACTGTGAGTTAAGAAGATCACCTTAAAGGTGACATCGAGTACCTTGGACATTACAAATATCATATTCTGGATAGGCTCTGTCGCAATGCTTCATACCTCACATTGTGCCATCTTTTGTAAAGTGGCAATCTTGAGTAACTAGAACCAAGTGCTTTAAAAACTTTTTCACGGTTGGCAGGCAGTGTCGCATTTTGGTCCAAAGTCAGCATTTGTCCTGTCATAGAGTGGGACTGATGTTTCAAGTTGATCAGTGGTAATTAACTGGAGAAGAGGTTGATTTTTAAAGATCTCACAATGTAAATCCAAACTCATCACAACAGCAACATCTACCGAGTTTCACAGCACTCAAGTGTCCCCATACAGAAAAGCGGGCAAAACTACCATGATTGGTACTTACCGAGATAGTTGATATCATCAAATAACACCCCATCCCCATCAAAAAACAACGTCCAGTTGCCTTCAAAGTCGCCCGCAATAATTATGAACTTCTGAAAGTTCATTGGAGTACTGAGACGATTCCAAATTCTATCATGCTGTTGAGCAATGCGTTCCACATTGTCGGCATTCAGTGGAGTATTCGCTCAATCGTACTACACACTTCAGAGTTTTTTTTGGTTTGCAGCACATTGTTACTCTTAGTAGTGGCTCACTGGAAAAGGGAAGGCATGTGTGATAATCGGGCGAACCAGAATGCACTCACGTGAGCGAGAAGATAGAGGGCCTAGATTACAACATTCTCCTTCAACGAGGCCCAACGTAGTGCCATAGAGGGAAATCAGTGATAATTTTCCCTAACACCTCCCATTCAATGAGGCTACCATCCATACCACTGCCATTTAAATACATTCCTCCACGCACTTTACAGGAGTCTCTTAACCAAGTGAAACATTCCCCAAAAACACGCATCGAAAAACTTTCATAGTGAGATTTACACTATAATGTTTGCAATGTGTACAAAAAACCTGTGATTTCGGTCATTTTTTGCTACTCTTCGATCTTAATCTCGATCTTTAACTCCAAACATGAAAGAAATGGTTTGATTGATTTGATTTCCAATAGCCCCAAACTCATAAAACAAGGTATTGTACACACTTCGGGGGTTAGTAGTTCATAATTTAGATTTCCAATTGGCTAACGCTGGCCATCCTGGATCTTCAAGATGAACTTGACATCCAGTCAGTAAATGATGTTAGAAATGGATTCCTCGCATCCAAGCCCATAAAACGAGGTATTACACATACGTGTGTGATGAGCAGTTAACAAATTGGATTTCAAAATGCCGGCTTTTTAAAGGTAAATGGTCCAAAAAATCAATCGGGCCATTCTTAAAAAAGTAAATCTTTTTGATAAAAAAAATGAAGTTAATGGTATTGCAAATTTTCTTTACATTATCACATTAATCATCCTTCCAAGTTTTCTGCATGATATTTAAACAATATTTTCAACTCAAACCCCTCATTTGCATAAATGAACCTGTTTAATATTTTGGGATAAAAAAAGAGAGATATACACCACTTCTTAGTTTTATATTAAATAGCTTTTCATTTTTTGTTTGAAATACTGCCTAAAGTATTGCATGGACATCAATTTTCAAAATTATGTTAAAAAAAAAATACAAATTTATAGGAAAAAGACAAGTAATTAACAGAGAATTTTAATTGACTGTGGTATGTCACACACGTGACCAAAACACAAGACGTTTTATACTAGAAAAACCCAAGGTTCTCAGTAATGTTCATATTTCATGTCAACACCCAGTTATATGTACCTTCCGTACACAAAATAATGGTTTAGATCTTTTCTCTTTCAAAAGTTATTGATGTGCTAATTACTGTCACACACGTGACCCGCACTCATCATTTAGTATTTGAAGGACATAAATTTCTGGTCATATGAAGAAGGTAGCAGTGTTAACTTTTATTATCAGTTAAAATATGAATATGGTCAGTTTTAAACAAGAAAACAACAATTTTAATAGAGACTGGTGTAAACTTGATTTCCATGTGTCTTTTGAAAGTTTGGGGTGAAGTTGCAGACTTGTGCTATTTCAACACAGGAAATCTGCATACTAGGAGTAGCATTGCCCTTTGCAAATGATGACATTGTAATGAAAGTGTTTTAAATAGTGAGAATATGGAAATACATAAGATTTTATTAAATCTTCATTTTTGGTGCACATTAAAGAGACACTGCACATTTGAAAAATAGTGCGCCCTCAAGATTTTTCAAAATCGATATTTTTGCATGGTTGTAAGGCTTTTATATAAAAAGCCCTACCCGAAAGGATTAAGACCAAATCAGCTTTCCTTTGGGGTACACAGGACGATTTTATAATTTAACGTCGCCGGCGACGTTAAATTCAGCAGACGACGAAATGGCATTTAACAGGCCGTATGCATGTTTCCCACGCTATGCCCACTGTTTGATCGGTCTATAACCTTTGTGGTTTTAATATCAGTGAGTACGAGTCAAAAATATTCATGTAATATACACATGTGTTGATTAAAGTTATGGAAAAATTAAAAGTTGGCCTACAAATTACCTACCTGGATGTCTTTATCCTCATATCATGTCACTATCTGTTTTGGGTTATGTTATTTTTATGTGTAAAATATATCTTTGTTCTTCAATGGCCTAGACTATCATTTGAGAGCAAATTGAAAAAAAAATCATATTTTGTGCCAGTGCCGCTTAACAATGGTCATCAATTTTGTGTTATAAGTTATTGGAGATGTCACACACGTAACCACCAATGTCACACACGTGACCGTACTTAGTGATTTAAATTGTTAATTACCAAGTAATGTTGCTTGTTACTTTAATACCATTATTGCTGTAATGAACAACCATACCAATGTCTTCCTGAAATAAATATAAGAATGTGAGTACTTAAATATTTACAGAATTTTACAGTTGAAGTTTGAATTCTAAAACCCCTTTTTGGTTTTTTTCCGATGTTTACAAACATGACCGAACTTTATTTCCCTCATGACAAAATAAGCAATCTGGCAAAAGTGGAAACATTACTTTTGGTTAGGTTTGGTCTAAAGGTTTCTCATTATACAAAAAGTAAGAACAGGTTGGGTATATGGCCAAAACAGCATTTGGTTGAAAATCAAAATTTCCGTTTTTGGGTCACAAACGTGACCGAAGCTGGGACAATAAGTATATTGCGGATAAGCGGAGTTCTGATCATGCCTGAACTATTTTATTATTATTGTAATATTATTATTATTAATGATTTATTCAATTACTTTAATTCACCATTGTATTAAGATTCAATACAACGGGCTTTCAAAATGACGTCGATGATCGTAGTACCAACCGCCTACCATTTGTGCTAAAACGGTCTAACAATGGCGTGTTGTAAAGACGAGCTCTGCTGGGGGTTTGGTTACAGCAATGGCTCCTGTCGTCAAAGAAAGACGTGGGGCTTGGATTGGATGGCCTGGTGTGCAATTAGAAGTTGGAGACACGGTACCCGAAGGCAACCGGATCTAGTAAGCCGGCAGAGAAAATTGGTCCTGAGCAGATTCGAGTTGTGAACATTGAGAGCGACCAGTTTGATGAGTACGATAATGGCTGCTCTATAACAGCAGTGTGGCCCACTGTTAAGTCTATGCCAGATAGAGCACTCTTTAAGAAGGAAGGATGGCGATCTTATGTTAGAGTAAATGAACAATTCGGTGAGAAACATTTACCGCCCTGAAAGCTCTATCAGCTCGAAACCAAGCATTCGACTCTCCGCTGATATGGATTCACGACTACCAGCTTATGCTGGTCGGTAACTATGTGAGAGAGGGATGACGGACGAGATGACATCGCCAATTGCACAATTTGCTTTTTTTGCTGTCCCTTTCCACCATGGGATGTATTTCGGCTCTTCCCGTTTGGTACGACGCGAAAGTTCTTGTGGACTTCTTGGTTGCGATCTCATTGGTTTTCACATCAATTGCTATGTAGACAATTTCCTTGAATGCTGTGTAAAGGGTCTTGAAGGCAAGATGAATAGAGAAAAACAGCTCATTCAATATGGTGGCAGAATTATCCAAGTGCGGGCATTTCCTATTGGTGTGCGTTCAAGCAATTTGAAGAAACAGCTAAAATTGTCCAGAGTGAAGTTGTACCTCATCCGGACTGTAAGATGATTCTGGTTTTGCTGGGGGTTGACGTTTGATTACACGCAAAGGCATAGTGCACAGAATGAAAGCACTTGAAAACCTCTTTGATAATCATCCTGAGTATATAGAAAAAAGTGGTCTTACTACAGGTTGCCGTGCCGTCAAGAACAGATGTTCAAGAATACGTGGAACTTAAGGATGAACTAGACAGAGAAATGGGAGAATCACTGGAGCGGATTTTTCGACATCATCGTGGTCTCCGATTCGTTACATCTACCAATGCCTAGAACAACGGCAGTTGTGTGCTTTCGATAGGGATGCTTATGTGGCATTGGTCACGCCGATAAGAGATGGTAAACTCAGTTTTGCTCAAAGTACACAAAGGGTTTCATAGGACCCAACATTGGGTTTTAAAGGTCCCAGGAAATGAGATGACACCTACTCGAAATCTTTACGGGACATTCATCAATTCCAATAAACAGGGCCAGAAAAAAGAATACACTACCAGTGACATCATTAGTGAAACTATTGTTTTTCAGTCAGTGTCATGAATAGATTCACACCAGTCACCTGGAATTTTCTATTACTCTCTGAAAAATCAATAGTTTCACTAATGATGTCATCACCAAGTGAACCCAAATAAGGAATGCTTTCTAGTCCCTCCTTGTCGACTTGACACAAACCAAATCAATTCTATTTGAATTTCCTGGGACCTTTAAGCGATATCATCATCATATGCATCATCGTCATCATCATCATCATCACCATCACCATCACCATCACCATCATCATCATCATCATCATCATCATCATCATCATCATCATCATCATCATCATCATCATCATCATCATCATAATAGTCGGATGGACAGATGGACGGACAGACAAATTAACGAACGAATTATATCACGCAAGTATACTGTAGTTAGCGCTGACGGACGGGCGGACGGACAGACGGACGGATGAATAGATTGGTAGGCTCGCCTTTTTCAATGAGAGTAAGTCGTGCCTTTAACATGTAAAAACACAATTAACCTTCAAGTGGTCAAGCTCTTGGGCACGTGCGTTGATGGTCAAAAAGTTAACACCTATGTACTCCATCAATTGACCCCAGCCCTATGGAAAAAAAAACAAACAACAACAACAACAGTGTTATCGTCATTTGCGTTTTAGGGTCCATATGGACCCTCTTGACCACTTAAGTGTTAGTGTAATTATTATTGGACACCTCCTAATTATTCTGATTTTCTTATTTCAGGGATGAATTTGGTAGCTAAAGAGTTTGTGGCCTGTCAGATAGAGGAACCTGGCGTTTTAATTCTCTCTCCGTTCACTGTGCAGGAGAACCATGCACGAAGCGCTCCGCTTTAATCCACTTGAAGAGCACGGGGACTAGCCGATAACCATGCATAGGGCGCTTCTATGCCTTTGGTGAGTAAATTTGCAATTAGTGTTGGTTCGGTAAAAAGACAAATCTCATTCTTAATCCATCTTTCATTTGGCTTGAACTTGTTTATGCATTGGAAAGCATTACACCCTACAATTATTTCAACAACGGGGTCCTAGTTTGGATCCTGTTTTGAGTGAACTATGCACCGCTAAAAATGGGGTTAAATGTTGACCACTTTTGTGTTCAAACACGTGTGCAATGACTCTTTTTGTGGTCATAATGGGTGTGTACAAGGGTGTATTTCGTGTATTGAAAAGTTAATCAGGGGGCAATGCTAATTAAATTCTCAGAGGAGGGTATAGATGACAAGAGATTCTAGCAACAAAGTAACATTTTTATAGTGGGTTTGAGTTTTTGCGGGCAATGTGGTGGTAATAAAATATTCGGCTATTTATGAAAGTGGGGTATAAAAATGCATTGAGCATAATTATAGTCTAGTGGGTAGAAGAGGTGTTCATGCACCCCACTGGAAAACTTCAATCAAGTCTCTATGTCAAAATGCGTAGAAAACGATTAGCTATGTTTTAAAAAAAATCAAAAAGGGTCCCACGTATCATTTTTATGCACTTATTGCAAAGTAGTATCGCCATTACAGAAATATACAATTTTAGATATATCTCAACCAATACTGTGGATAAATGAACAAATTAGGTGTCTGCGACCTATGTTTAAACAGTCCTGTCTTAGTCTTCATTGCATATATGTTGGAATTCAAGGGAAAAAGGTTAAGTTTTAAAAGTACAGACTTGGAAGTCTAAATTTAATTGGCAAAGAAGTTGGTCGGACTTTCAAAGACCTAAATATGAACTTCGTGGTTGTGATTTATGTCCAAAGTAGTACGTATTGTTCAATCTCGTTTCTTTCT
Source organism: Ophioderma brevispina (assembly GCA_023653785.1). Taxonomy (NCBI): domain Eukaryota; kingdom Metazoa; phylum Echinodermata; class Ophiuroidea; order Amphilepidida; family Ophiodermatidae; genus Ophioderma; species Ophioderma brevispina. Next base: position 21,280 of record JAMKCH010048542.1, read on the forward strand.
TACGGGTGTCAAACAATGTGATTCAAATTAAAATAAATAGCTTTTTTTTTTTGGATATAATTTTTTTTTTTTTTTTTTTTTTTTTTTAATATTTTTAATTTTTTCGTCGAGGAATCGCATTCATAAATCTGAGCGTGGATTGGAAATGCCCTTGAAAATTTGTGCCGTCAAATCGGGGGTCCCACCGTAAAAAATATCAGAATAATGCTAGCATTCCAACTTTATTTTACTTTTCATAGCGAAAGGATGCATCAATTTTTCAACTCCTTTATTGATTATTTACTGTTTGATTTTTCAATCTGTGCTAGGCTGAACGTGAGCTACGAATGTCCGCCCTCCGTAGGCGTGAGCGCACTAATGACATCCATCACTGGGTGAGGACATTTCTGAAGGCACAAAGCTTTCAATGAGGACGACAGCGGCACTCTAATTGAACCTCTGAATATCTCCCACATCGAGAAATGGCTAGCAAGTAAGTCATGAACCCAAAGCTACACCGCCAGTCACTTATGTGGTGAATATTGAAGACTTAAATATATTTGGTATCAATAATTCTGGGGTGTTGACGAGTCTAACTTCTTGAAGTCCATTGTTAGCCAAATCTCCACTGCCCCGCGAAGAGAAATTCCAAGAGTATATGACCACCACAATAAATACCAAAGGGGAGCTGGCCAATCTGTGTTTTTAAAATTAAATGCTTTCAATATCGTAGAAACTCGGACTAAATCAAAATCTAAAAAAAAAAAAAATCAGAGTTTGTACATGTCTCTATCCGTAGTGAATCCTAACATAACCTACAAGTTATAAATAATAATAATAATAATAATAATAATAATACACACTTATATAGCGCAATCACAACAATGCTGTCTCAATGCGCAAGGCCATTATTATTACGCTGCCACCAGGAAACCTTCAGAATCATGTCGCGTCTTTAGGTGTGCTGCTGGCCCATTAGCGCACTGTTCTTAGCATTAGTTATAATCAAAAGCAACCTAATAG
>JAMKCH010048543.1:0-24267 GCA_023653785.1 Ophioderma brevispina
CCAGTTTGTTTTGAAGGTCCTGAACAACAGCATTTACATCCATACTCTGATAGTGTTCTGGATGAGCGTTCAAGGTCTCACGGACCTTAGTTTCCTAGCGCCTGAAGATCACATATACTAGGAAGTGGTCAGACATTAATTTATTTGACACCTTCCAGTCCGTCACAATATTGTCTTCTGCTCTAAGTAAGAAGAAGATCGGTAGTATGCCCCACTTATATGAGTTGGTTCAGTGATGTATTTGATGAGTTCCATTTTCAGATATTTTATTTTCAAATTTTTTTCACATCAGATTTTATGGGGTTCATCAGTGTGGATATTGAAATCCGCAAGTAGAAGAAATTTTACAGTTTAGCATTGCAATTTCACTGACAAATGATTCAAACTCATCAAAAAACTTCTTTTGTGTAATTATCTCTTTAGTGGGATGTGGTCTGTATATGGCTAGAGACACAATCTCTCGTTTTTCCCCCCAATTAAAATAAACACCAAACGCAGTTCAAACATTTTCTGGTTGAAATTCAATGGAATTTAGACTCATCTCAAGTCCCGTTTTTGTATAGGACTCCTATACCACCACCACGAGTTCGTTTACCCCTCGGAATATTGATGAAAGAGTAACCAATTGGGGTTATTCGCCCGTACTAACGTGGTCATTCCTCTCTTAAGCCAGGTTTCTTCCGGTCAAAATGAGTACTCTACATCATTTCGAGAACATCACGAAGGTAACGTGGGTTTTGTTGCCCACAGACCTACGTTCCATGAATGAACGGAAATCGTTTGGGTCATGCGGGTTTAATGTCCGTAGATTTGGTGACGACAAATTGTCGGGCTTCAGAAACCGAAAAACGCTCAGAACAGGAACAGCAACAGGGATTTTTTCGAGATAGTCCGCTAACACCCCCTAGTACCACGCTTTCTAGACGTTTTTGCGATGTTTTTTTCTCTTTTGGTTCACAATGTACTTGCTGTTTATTATGACTTGGACAAGGCCTGTTCAAGTAAGTTCAATTCAGCTAGTTTACAGCATGTACCCGAATCCAATTGACAAGTTCGTTGCGCGTGATCGAGTCCATTCGTTAGTCTTTAAGTTACGTAAATACTCACTTGAGTATGTAATCACCTTCTTACTACTGCTGTTTATTGAGGCGAATCACCGTGTGTTCGATGGGTGTTCACACGAGTATGGCACATAGTTCCATTTGGAACATCAGAGTCAACATAAAAATCCCACAAAATTAATGGCAATTATTGTGAAACGATGATCTGAGAAGCCCATTTTGATCACATTCTAATCCAACATACGGTTATTTTTGGATTGGTTAAAACACGGTTACACTCAGTACATTTCACATAATGACAACGATCCGCGAGAGCAGTGCCTGTACCAGGCGCTACGCTTATTATGGAAGCATTGTGCCATATTTTTTTCGGTTTTTATATTTTTGGCCCAGCTCCTCGTAAATCGAACCCACTTTCCACAACCAATCAAAATATCGTACGTACTCTTCTGGGCTATGGTTTTACAGTCACTTACCGCTTCAGTTTGTATCGGTACGCCGGTATCAAATGAAATTTTTGATTCCAAAGTGTGTTGGGTACTGCCCCTTTCCTTGAAACTGAAACAATTTTATCTTAATTGAATAGGTCACATAAAAACCATGCGTTGAAATCGGGAGTATACCTATCCATATGTTGTGTTTTTTTAAATGCATTTTATGCTAATATGGCATGTTTTTCCGCAAATTGCCTTAATTATGGGAATCTTTTATTTTGGTTACAAAGAGAAAAAATTCCATTTTTTTCTTAAACCAGGTGCCATATAATACTGGTGGTCCCATGTGTCCCCCGAGTGTCCTACCACCCAGCTTGTCCCATTGTTCTCCATTGAGTGCGTATGCATCACGTGTGTTCAAGCACTGGTACCCATTTGGCCTCCGTCCCTACAAGTTACGGTTTTTTTTATCCGTAGGCCCTACATGTTGCTAGGGTAGATAGGACACTCTTTCATGGGGGACACTCAGTTGTTTCTTTTACAAAAAAACAACCGGTGTGTTTTATAGTACCTTGGAGCCAATATTCGGGTTCCCATGAACGTCCAACCGGGATAAGGCCTGAAACTATAATGTTGCGTTAGGTCAACCTAAGGGCCATTTTCGTACCCACTGCTAAACTGGTTTGTGAGCTGTAAAAATACTATATAAAACTTATACACACCGGTAAGACCTTTTACGAGGTTTTCATGACGTCAAAACCGTTTATAATACAAAATAACAATACAGTGCGTATAGAGCATTTTATCACGAAGATCTCGAAGCTATTAGCAACAGATAAATACCTAACATGTTAAATAGCCTAGGACAGGCATGGACTAATCAAATACACACTCACCAAATGCTATAAGTAATTTGAATGAGTTTTTAAAAGAGATTAAAATGACCAAAGTCTTTGATTCTCTGATGAGGTACATTGTTCCAAGCACTGTTTTCACATGTTTATATGGTACGCATGATTTGATTGTGTGGGGTCTGCACCGTTTTGATACATGTAAGGGTTCACATGATGCCGAAGTACAACCAGGCCTAATTTTTTTTGCCGTTCATGTGTCTTGCCTTTTTGGTTATTTCCAAAATTGTGTACGTGTTTTTATTGTTTTTAATTGATTCGGTCACCATCGCATCACATCGCAATTACATCTTATGCTTTTGTTTTTTCTAGAGCCATCTTTTTCCCGCCCCTTTTTAGATTTGGTACTTTTTAACTCGCATTATTTCGCGCACTACAATCTCTTTTGGGTTCTATTTTTTTTTTTTCTTCTACGTTTTTCCTAACCGTTGTTTTGGAAGTTTATTCTAACGCGATGCCTTCCACTTGCATTATAAGGATTGGTGACTGTGTTTTTTCTTTAAACGTATTTTACGTGAGAAGCACACCTGGTCGTAATGCTGTTCAGCTCAAGTTTTTTTTCATTTTATTCTTTCAAAATTACTACTTAGGATGTAGTTTCCAACCTTACATTATTTTGTTTCACTTACATCATGTTGTAGGGTTAACTCCCGTGAACGACATTGTTGCACTTGATCCTTTGTAAATTCAAATCCAGTTATGGTCATCATCCATTTGGCGTGTTTTTTTTCCCCTTTTGTTCGTTTCACATCCATCTATCTCAAGATATGCCTGCTCGGTTTTGAATAAGCTCATCAAACATGGGAGACAATTCATTGGATGATGGTGGTATGGTCCCATGAAATATGTGCCGATAGTAATTAATCAACCACTAAATTTTTAATTCATCACAAATGCATATACAGTAATTAGCAATAATAGGGTAAATAGGCAGTATTAGGTAATATTATGGAATGATTGAAGTTTATTAATTAACATTGCCAGTGGCAAATGAAGTATAATAACACTAGGCATTAAATTCAAGAGTGATGAATGAGGACCTGCTAAACGCAGAGCAATAAGGGTGCATTGACCTCTTCAATAAATTTCATATGAATAAATTTTGACGTGGAATTAAACATATACGACAGACATACAAGGACAGGACAATAGGTGTGTTATGTAGAAAATAGAGTGGGCAGGCATTTTTAGCAATGGCCGCTACCACGTTAATCGCTTTGCACGTCCATGATATTTTATTTAACCTTATCAATTCAGCAACATTATCTGACACGTGTCTGTCGCATGGAAGGGTTTGCGGCTCAACGCTACCATATTTTGGTCGGATATATAGGCTATTTATAATGGTCCTAGGCTTTCTTTTCAAATGGCATGGTAAAGTATTGGGAAAGTGGATGTCATGGAAAAAAAAGTTAAAAAAAATGCTTTGACTCAAAAATTGGCTCAGGGTACATTCATCTTTGGAAATGCGTAACTATCTCAGTCATGGTTTCACATATTCTCCCAGCCTTGTCATTCCCGTATATATATCTATGGCTGGCGTTTCACACATTTTCATTTTGCTCGTTTCCTTGTCCTTGGGGGGGGGGGGATTAGCAGTTACTGCCAGAAGCGTCCAGAACTTGGTTGGCGTTTAATGATTATTTTTCTTATTGCTTGATAACATAGCCACGTCAGGCTTTCTTTTATGTATAGAATTTCAGTTGAGGATATTATTTAATTTTGAAGATTATTATAAAAAGGTGAATTTTCCAGATAAGAAACATTACAGTTCATGATGCCATTCACAAGCTAAATCAGTCCATCCACTTTTAATTTCATAAAATACAATTGAGTCTAGGGCAGGTTTACCCATGCAGGCCTCGGGATTTCCCAGCCGAGCTGCTTACATGTCTTTTGCCAATATTGTACACCTCCAGGCACGGTTACCCGGAGGGGCTACGGAATTTTTCCTTGCTATGTCTCGTGTGGTAAATACACAAAATTGCATCCTAATCCTAGGAATGAACTTATACAAGGGTATAGGAGTGTAGAACTTTCATCTCCTGATTCTATAATGTTACATGTATCTTATCCCGCTTTGCATAATGATTTGGGAATACTCTCTCCTCAGTGATAACTGCACTGCATTTTTGGCAGTCCATATCTCACTTTCGCTGTCTGGGGGCAAATTATTGTTTTGAGAAGATGTTTTGTTAATACTTGTAACCTTCCACCAGTGCTAGCAAATAACAACTTTTAGTTATGGCCTGATGCTTTTTTTTTGGTCAGTTTCCTAATTGGGCCCGCCAAACCAATATGGCCACCACCGAATTTTAAATTTTAAATTCTTAAAATGCGATATTCAATGATGCATTTTTCCAGTTTGTTTTTTTTTTTTTGGGGGGGGGTGAGGGGGTTGAAGATTCAGAGTCCAAAGTTATGTTAATGATATATTGGTTAACTTTAATCCTTCAAAGAGCCGCCATTAATGATCAAATCTAAAGATGGTCGCCACGCACTTTCAATTTTAAATCTAAAGGCAAGATTTCATAATGAGTCATTTAGGGTGTTTTAGGGTTGGAGATTCAGATTTTAAATATTACCAAGCAAGATTCCTAATCACGGTGTAACCGAGCTTAATGCTCCTACGATGTGTACACTCCCTCTACTGAAGGGTACCCCCCCCCCCTTTGAAAGCATTATTGGTTTTTCCCATTTGTGTTATTTTTTTTGCCCTCGTTTAATGCGACTGTACTCATTGTCTCCAGTTCATTCTTCGTTTCTTTCACTCATCTGACATTGCCTAGTGACTTTGGATAGCAGTAGTAGTATGAGACCACCAGATCCTCGTCGTGATAAGAAATATGGACTTAATCTACTGTACCTTAATGCTCGCAGTATTAAAACCATCGCCGTAAATCAAAATATACTACATAAGGGGGGGGTTCCTAGGTACCAATTTTTTGTTTTCAGCCGGCGTTTTTAACGCTGCAAGTATATTTGGTTTAAATTTTTTGTATTCGTCTAACTTTATCTTGCGCTTGCATTGGTGCAAAAATTCCATCCATCGCGTCGGGTTTTGGCCTTAATTAGGTTGGGACCCTAGGAGCCTCCCCCCCTTAGGCACTAACGGAAGTTGCCCATGAAACAAAAATGAAAAATGTTTATTACAGTTACAACAGTGAATCTGATTTTTATAATGTACACCAGTGACATACAAAGTAAATAATATTTAAAAAAATCTTGCAAAGTATAGAAGTCCATTGGAGCCATAATATTTTATATACATCATGTAGCGGTTTACTGTAGGAACTTAGGTAAAATTACAAGTAACCCTAAAAAATATAGATGGCATGAGACATTATGTTTGTGCTTAATATGGTAAATATGTCATTCTTCACCAATTAAGCACTCAGCACAAGGTCTATGTGAATCAATGCCGTAGAAAAATGCAGAAACACATAAGTGTCTGTTTCGCACTTTTGACGCCAATTAAAATCAATGTTTTGCCCACCTAATTTTTCTTATGAACACTTCTCAGTTTTTATTTCTTTAGTGTTGATGTCTTTGAAGCCGTCTACAATGTGGTGGATTTCATCTAAACCATCCTTTAGGAAAGTGATTATATTAGGGGGGGGTCCCTAGTAACCCCCCCCCCCCTTATGCACTAACGGAAGTGCAATAAGTGTTAATTAGTGTTAATAAACTTCGTGACTTTACTCTACTAGGGTAAAGTGGGGTAATATGGAATTTTATTTTAAAAAAAGTAAAATTTTTTTCAAGAATTTTATATTTCTTCTTTAATAATCTTCGTATCAATTGGATAGCTTTGGGGGTTCATGGGTAGTACGACGCAAAAGAATATTCATTCATCTATTAACCAAAAAAAATATAGGCTTTCAAACTTATTTTTTGCAAAGGATCCCATATTACCCATAGCGTCGGCATATGGACCACCGTCAATTGGCAATAGAGGACGGGTAATATGGACCTTAAATCTACCTAGGATATGGTTTCATATTACCCAGATCACACATACACAATGTATCCAGCCATTTTTAATTAGATGTGAGATAGGAATTGATACATGTATTGATACATGGGTTTAAAGTCAGTACTTACAATGTGCCATGTACAACCTCCAAACCGAGGCTCAAGAGAAAATACAGGGGTGTTTTTAAACGTCAATGACATAAGAAAACGTGGTGAAAATCTAAATTTCAATTTTCCCCTTTGACTTTCAGGACACCCTGCCCCTCCTTAATACCAAATTACGTAGTGAATGATGTTCCTTCAAAGACCCCAATGAAGGTTCCTCCTACACCCCTAGTTTCAAGTTTATATAATGGGGGTCCATAATGCCCCGGGAGTCCATATTTCCCCCCTTTACTCCTACTACTACTACTAAGTCGGCCTCAGCCGGGATCTATCATGGGCTCCAGGTCTATACTATCCTGCAGGCAATGTCGCAAGCTCATTTGGGTCTACCACTCCTGCGTCCCTTTTCAGGATGTCTAAGAAGTTTTTCGGGGACTTTAGTGCAATACTTTTAGTAAAATTCATGATATACTATTTTGGTTACAGATCATGGTTGAACAGTAACCATAGGTGATCCGAAAACTCTCTAATCCAGAGTATCAATGGGTCTATCGTACGATAGGAAATCAGCAACAAAAAACAGAGGCCCGGTGGACTTATTGTGCATTAGAACGTAATGTATGTCTATTCGTAAATTCACACATGTTGACCTGATTGACTGAAATAATGGTTGTTGAAATTGACCCACTCAGCAACAAACATGTGCCTTGTTATTTGCTACAGACCATAGTCTATGAGCCTCAATCCGTATCTCCCTTAAAAAAGGTTTGACCTTACAGACTCTGCTCATACATTGTGACCCCATACATGCATAGTGTATATGTTAGGGGGTATGAAGTGATGTTGGATTAATAAGCCTCTTGCGAAAAATCAAAATCCAGATGGCGTCGCAAAATGGGCCGCTTTTTACCTAAAAGCAAATTTTTATTTATAACTATTTTGATGTAAAACCTCCAACAATAGTGCCGTTTACGTCACGTCATTTAAAAGCCAATAGAATTTTCTACACGATGATACCAATTTCGGTATAGTTTAAGATGCTAAGGGTAGAAAATTGGGTGAAAATGTGTTTTTTAAGCATTTTTTTGGACAAATGAGTTTTTTATATTTACATTTTTTTAATATGGGTTAAAACCATTACACCAATGCATTCGAGATTTTTCACAAATTGGACCTGATATCATATGCAGATGACATAAAATCAGGAGCATTCGAATAACCAAAAGAAGTATTACGTAACAAAGTTCAATAAAGCAGTTATTTGAGATTTAAGATTTTTAGTGGCACTCTACTCTAAAACTATAACAGAGTATTTCTTGAACAAAGCTGAGATTTGAAAATGATATTACATGACATTGTGCAGTGTGAGGAATGAAGGAATCAACAAGTGCATAATGTTTACTTGCTTTTTGTTGATTTCATAAATTTTTTTCTTTAGCTACTGCCTTCTTCACACACACACACAAACACATAAAATTTTTTATTTTTTTTAAATACATACATGCATATATCAAAACTGACATCCCGGTGAACTTCTGTGTTTAGGTCTACATTAAAAATCCTAACCGTACAGTTACAAATACATATCTGGGGCAAAACCCGCACCATTTATCTCAATCTTTCCCCTTGACCAAAATATAATCCCCCCCGCAACCCACTCCCCCTCGCACGCCGAAAACCACTTAAAACCCCTTATGAAAATCTAAATGTCCAGGCAAACCAGACATGTTGTATTTGTTCCCTGCATGCTTGGATAATTGGGGTTGGGGTGGGGGGGGGGGAATAAAATCCATCCAACATAATCCACCCCATGAAATTCACCTATAAACTGTTAAGAAAATATAACTGTGCATACAATGGTCCACTCAAAAGACCAATTCTCCGCCTTTTTTTGGGGGGGTGGGGTGGGGCACACACACCTAGAAAGACCCAATCCTCCAACTTGGGCACGGTTCTGGGCACCTTGCATATAAAATCTTTTTCACGCACTTTGATGCTTTCCATGTAGACATATACTAACAATGCTATATCACTTTGTCCATTAATAAAAAAATCCCCGAATGTCCGAAAATTAAACCTACTATATACGACATCCCTCGGCTCAGTTCGCAGAGTCCGTAATTATTGCATCAAATGCATAAACGTTACCCTGACCCTATTTTCAAGAAGACTCCCATTTATGAATTAATCGACTGGTAGTTTTTTTTGAAGCAATTTTTTCTTCAAGTTTTGATATACATTCAATTATTAGGAGAAAAGTATGTAATCTAGGAGTGCATTTTTCAATTTACATTAATGAATTGGCTTGGCTAGCAATAGGACATATTGCAAGTTGAGGATTACATATTTAAAAACAAAAAAAAGATATTTTCCATACTGTAACTAATGTTCCTTCCGTTTTTTTCTCTATCCCCACGACAGCACTTGTATCCAAAAGGATTTTGACTATCCTACAAGGACAAAAAATGGTGCGCAGAGTCTCTGATATCATAACCACAAAAGTTAGTCTTTATAGTCTATAGAGCCAATTTCAAACAAAAAATAACTTTGATAGCAAGAAATTCTGTGGGAGAAATTTTGAAATGAAAAAGTTCGTTAAGTTTTATCCCCCTTTGCGGAAATCTACAAGGTAAAGTGAAAGGAGTGTTTTTGGGAGGAGTGGGCGGTAATATCAAAGAACTTGTTTTTTACGCAATTATTTTATTCTACTCCCCAATCTAGCAAACCATTTGGTCCGACAACACAGAAAAAGCCATGGTGGGTTCCAGCATGAAACCTTTAATTCAATGCTATATCTTTCCACTCTCTAGGAATGGCAGATATAGGTTTGTAATACTGGAACCATTTTTTTTATATTGCTAGAGAATAATCCCCTGCCAGCTTTTTAAACATTCAAAAATGACATCATTATCCGTCCCTGATTCCGTTTATATATCACAATTAACCAGATCTCAACCAGTGTTTTTTTCCAGAAGAATGCCTTTTTATCATTTAAAAATATTATAAATACACAAACAATCTATTGAGACATACTGGTCTCAACCGGTTTCTTAAAACGATGGTAGCCCAGCATTTCACACTAACTTTTTAACAAAAGAGGGTTCTTAATATGTTTTCTTATTAAGAAATAAGTGGTTCTGAAAATTTACATTAAATAGCAGATCGCCAAAAGCCTGAATTTGATTTATGACGCAATTTTCCCAATACATCGTTTTTGGATTTATCATAAAAATCCTTTTTGATCCAGGCAATTTTAAGACATTAACAAAATGATCTTGCAATCCGACCATACTTACCCTCGCCTTTGAAACAGGGTTAAAGGATCGAGTCCTTCTTTATCGAAACATCATTCCACCAAAAAAATTATACCAAAATATTATCAATCTCCTTAAAACTGCCTCTGGAAGTTTTGGAAAAGAACTGACAAGGATCTACAAGTTTAGACACAGCAAAGTTTTGATCAATGTGATCTTACCCAATAGGTCAGATTTCTCATCTTTCACATTTGCAGGTTTTTCTTTACGGCCAAAAAAGACTTCACTAATTTACCCCCTCTCATATATTTACATGCAACATAAAATGTTATATTTTAGCTGTTTTAAAATTCCGTTTTTGTTGGATCAACAAGGGCCAAAAGTTAAAATAAATTTTGTATCATTAAATATATACAGGGGGGTACATATTGACGTCGTTCCTTCTTTAACAAACATCAGAGCTATTCGCTTATGGAATTTAAACATAATTATATTAATGTTTCCATATTATGGAAGATATGCATACCTAAATAACAAAAATGGAATCGTTTTGACCAATTTATCTGTCTTTTTCACAATGAACCATATTTGAAATTCCTTACACTGCCCTAGCCTATAATAGTACTTTTTATGATAGCTTATATGCAAACCCAGAAATACTGAAAATTTATCCAAACGCTCCCATTTTTCCCCTGTAAACTCATTTTGTATCGTCTAATATATAATGGTGTCACTCTGCATACTGACTTAGTTTAATATCGATAATTTTTTCAATCACCACTGATTACAAGAAGACTCTTTTATATTACTTTTTATTTTTCTTTGATACACGGAATTGGGTATTGCTTAAAAGTTCTTAAACAATCAAAATAAAATGTAAGGCGACAACCCGCAACCTTGACCAGACCGTTCTTTTTCCAAATTTTTGGAAGAAATGAGAGGCATGTCCCTTTTTATAACGCAACTTTCAGCTCCGTCAAATGTCTAATATTAATCCATACTCTGGAAATCGGGCCAAACCAAATGTTACCAGAGAATTTATATTTTATACAATTCCAAACCATTCTTTCAATGGTCTTTTCAAATTAATAACAACGGGAAACAGTAATTTCTCAACATCTGTAAAACTTATGAATATCCAAAAGTATCTAAAACATTTTCGCCAATAAGCGACCCCTTTAAGACGCCGGTTTGATCATGATGTATAATCTCGTCAGGACAATTTTTCCCTACGGTTTGCAAGCGCGTTGAGAATTTATTTTATAATCTAATCTACGTTCAGGAGTGAGATGGGCCTCCAGTTGTTTCCAGATTACAAAAGCAAAGATTTTATATCCTTTTAAATGCAAGAGTGTAAATTATAACCTCATCCTTTGGGAAAACTGGACAGGAATAACGTTATCAAAAACAAAAAATTAGTTTAAGAGTGCAACGAGGGGACACTATTTCATTCCAAAAAGATTTATAAAATCCTGATGTAAACCATCAGTTTTTTCTCAAATTTATCATTAGCATTGAACCCGACAGCCCTTTCCAACATTACCCATTCGTTATCGCCCTTCCAACATTTTTAAACAACTATCGGCCATCTAGCTCCGGAAAGTGGTTGTTGCCAAAAACGAGTCCAATGTCACTATATCAGTAATAATTGTTCAATGTTACAAATTTTTTGAAAACAACACTTTCAGCTTAAAGAATATCCTTAGGGTTCTGAAATTTCTTCGCCATCAAACAATCAATTTTATTTGTTCAGTGGTTTGTTATTTACTGTTACTTAACACTTAAAAGTGACCAAGGGGGGTTCCTGGGACACCCAAAATTTTGTTTTCCCGCGCTGGCGCTTTACGCCCGTGGGAATTTTTGTTGCGCCAAAATTTTTTTGTAATCGGTCTTGACTGTTTAAATGCCGCTTCTTTTCCATACCAACATAATTAAAACGGCCAAGCCGTGTTAATGGCATTTTAATTAGTGGGGGGTCCCATGGAACCCCCCCCCCTTGGGCACTAACGAAGTCATTTCAGAATATTTTTAAAAATAGAATAAGAAAACAAGAACCAAATCCAATTTTTGTTTGGGCTGATATAATTCAAACAACACATCATGTACGTAACAATTATTAGGAACATTCAAAAAATTACCCTTTATGCTGAAAAACAAACAATTTCATCATGGATTTTTGCCAAAACCGTTAACTGTACAAACTTTATGTAAACATAATGAACCGTGGTATTTTTGCCAACCCCTTTAAAAAAATACAGGATTCCCTAAAACTGCTAGTTTTGTGTTAAATATATGTAATTTTGGGGTCACTCTTAGAATAGCTATCACCATAAAATAAAGTTGTTCAAAATGTTTTGGTGTAAGCGCAAGGGCTCATTTGAATTTTCCCGTCCTTTTTTCCCAATTTTCGCGAGTGTTTTTGAAAACATGTTTTTTGCCCCTAATTTTTGCCAGCCAAAATAACCAATTTCATTTTTGGTGCTGATTTTGGGGTTGTCCCTTAATGACCCCTTCACAATGTGGTAATAAATTTTCGTGCAAAACTTCCCTCGGGAAAGTGGTTTTTCCCTTATGGGGGGTCCCCTGGAAACCCCCCCCCCCCCTTGGGGCACCAACGGGAGTGAAAAACCCCTTGTCACTTAAGTTGACTCATTATATTTCGAAAATATATTTTTTTTGGGGTAATCATAAAAATAATCAACTAGAAACTAAATGAAGATAGTAACCTAAATGCACAATTTTTCCGAATTTGAGATGAATCGGATTTTTCCGTTTTTGATGCGTAAAACATTATGTGTATTTTAGGTCCCCATAGGATACTGTGTATAACAAAAATTCCCGGATCCGGAATTTTTTATAACAAAGTCGTGATTTCTATATGAATGAAGTTCGCTTTAGCTAGCAAAATTTATTTCATTCAACAGTGATTAGTATATGGACCAAGCATTATGTACGGCAAAAAACCGATTTTTTTGGAAATTGAGGGCGCCCTCCCAGGAAATCTCTGAGTCGGGGGCGCCTTTAAGTGTTAAAAAATACTACTCCTCTTTTCCCCGTCTTCAATCAAACCCCTGAGATTTTGGCACGTATCAAAAAAACATGGTGCTTTGTTTATCATAAATACTTCAAGAACTTTCTCTTTTCTTTCAGCTGATTATGAGGTTTAACATCATTTGGATAACGTTTTTTTTGCACTGCATAATCAAGGATTTTGCCCCCCCTTAACCATTTTCCTTAATCCGGTTTTTTTCAGTAATCTTTTTTTCTTCCTAATTTAATCATTTTCCTAATATTCCTTGATCTGGTTTAGCATAATTAACTATCCTTTAAGAGATTTTGTATTTAATTTCCAAAGAAGCCTTGGCCTCGGAAGTGTGTGGACTGTTTGTAACAGGAGAGCGTCCAATTTTTTGTCAGACAAACTCCAAAATGGAATATCCATAAGAGTTTGTACAGGAGTGCGTCCCATGTTTTGGTCCAAGCATCCAGTTTTTTGTTGGTCAGAACAACCCTGAACCAAAAGTGGAAGCATCCATAGAGTTTTAACAGGAGTGCGTCCATTTTTGGTCAAGCGTCCATTTTTTTGGTCATACCCCCTGACAAAACGTGGAAGCATCCATATAGATTGTACAGGAGTGCGGTCCCATTTTTGGTCAGCGTCCATTTTTTGGTCAGACACCCTTGACCCAAAGGGAAGCCATCCATAAAGTTTTGTACAGGATGCGTCCATTTTTGGTCAAGCGTCCATTTTTGGTTTAACAAACCCTGTCAAAAGGGAAGCACCATAGAGTTTTGTAACAGGAGGCGTCCCATTGGTTTTTGGTCAAGCGTCCATTTTCCTTCAGATGTCTTGACGAAATTTGAAGCATCCATAGAGTTGTACCGGAGTGGGGCGTCTTTTTGGTCAAAGCGTCCATTTTTTTTACATCAAAACACAACGACCAAAATGAAGCATCCAATAAATTTTTGGTACAAGGAGTGCGGTCCATCCTGTCAAGAATGGAAGCCATCCATAGAAGGTGGTTTGTACAGGATATGCGTTCCATTTTTGGTAAAAGCGTGTCCCCATTTTATGTCAAACACCTTGACCAAAAGGTGGAAGCATCCAGAGAGTTTTTGTACAGGAGTGCGGTCCATTTTTGGTCAAAACCCATTTTTGGGGGTCAGACACCCTGACCAAAGTGGAACATCCATAAAGTTTTTTTTGTACAGGAGTGCGTCCATTTTTGTCACGCGTCCATTTTGGGTCAGACACCCTGTCCCAAAAAATGGAAGCATCCATAGAGTTTTTGGGTACAGGAGTGCGTCCAGTTTTGGTCAAGCGAACGCGTCCATTTTTGGTCCAAAACAGCCCTGACCAAAAGTGGAAGCAATCCATACAGTTTTGTCAGAATTTCGGTTTCCATTTTTTTGGTCCAAAGCGTCCATTTTTGGGTCAGACACCACCCTGTCAAAATTGAGCATCCCAAGAGTGTGTACAGGAGTGCTGTCCATTTTTGGTCAAGCGTCCATTTTATGTCAAACAACCTGAACAAAAGTGGGAAGCATCCATAGAGGTGGTACAGGAGTGGCGGGTCGATTTGGTCCAAGCTCCATTTTGGTCGATACCCTGACCCAAAAGTTGGAAGCATCCCATAGAGTTTGTAACGGCGTGCGTCCTTTTTTTGGTCAGCGTCCATGTTTATAATGTCAAACAACCTGACCAAAAAGTGAAGCCCCAATCCCATAGAGTTTTGTACAGGAGTGGCGTCCATTTTTAGTCAACGTTCCCTTTTTTGGTCATACAACCTGACAAAATTGGAAGCATAATAGAGTTTGGACCGTAGTGCGGTCCATTTTTGGTCAAGCGTCCATTTTTGGTCAGACACCCCTGACCATAAAGTGGAAGCATCCATAGAGTTTTGTACCGGAGGTGCGTCCATTTTTTGGTCAGCCGTCCCATTTTTTGGTCAGACACCCGACCAAAAGTGGAAAATATCCCATAGAGTTTTGTACCGGAAGGGTGTCCCCATTTTTGGTCAAGAAGCGTCCCATTTTTTGGTCAGACAACCCTGAACCAAAAGTAGGAGCAAATCCATAGAGTTTTTTACATGAGTGGGTCCATTTTTTGGTCAAGCGTCCCATTTTTGGTCAGACCCCAAAAAGACCCTGACCAAAAGTGGAATCCATCAATAAAGTTTTGTTGACCGGATGCGTCCATTTTTTGGTCAAGCCGTCTCTCCAATTTTTGGTCAGAACCCCTGCCAAAAATGGAAGCTCCATAGAGTTGGTACACAGAGGTGAGTCCATTTTTTGGTCAAGCGTCCATTTTTGGGTGAGAGAGCCCTCACAAAAATCGAAGCATCCATAAAGTTTCTACAGGAGTGCGATCCGATCTTTTTTGGTCAAGCGTCAATTTTTGGTCAGACACTCTGACACAATGGAAAGCATTCATCATAGAGTTTTGTGCCCAAGTGCCGGTCTCCATTTTTTTTTTGTCCAAGAGCGGCCATTTTTTGTACAGACAACCTGACAAGTGGAAAGCATCCATGAGTTTTGTAACAGGATGCGTCCCATTCTTTGGTCAATGCGTCCCATTTTTTTTTTTGTCCAACACCCCTGACAACAATGGATCTCCATAGAGTGTTGTACAGGAGTGCGTCCATTTTTGGGGTCAAGAGCCGTCGCCAATTTTTTATGTCAAACAATCTGAACAAAAGTTGGTAAGCCATGCCTAGAGTTTTACAAGAGTGGCGGTCCATTTTTGGTCACGCGTCCCATTTTTTGGTCAAAGCAAAACCGCTGATCAAGTGGGAAGCACTCCAAGAGTAGTTGTTAACAAGGATTTCGTCCATTTTTGGGTCAAGCGGTCCCCATTTTTTGTCAGACACCCTGACCCAAAGTGGAAGCATCCCTAGGGTTTGTACAGGAGTGTGGCGTTCCCATTTTGGTCAAGGTTCATTTTTTTTGTCCAGAACCCCTGCCCAAAAGTGGAAGCAATCTAGAGTTTGTACAGGAAGTGCGTTTTTCATTTTTGGTCAAGCTCCATTTTTTGGTCCATAACGCCTGTCAAAAAAATGGAAGCATCCATAAGTTGTTATCGGAGTGCGTCCATTTTTTGGTCCAGCAATCCATTTTTTTGGGTGTGTTGGTTTTAGACACCCTGAACCAAAAGTGGCAGCATCCATAAGTTTTGTACAGGATGCGTCCATTTTTGTTTGTCAACTGCTCCCATTTTTGGTCAGACACCCTGACCAAAGGGAAGCATCCCATAGAGTTTTTTGGTTGAACAGGAGTGTGTCCATTTTTGGTCAAGCGTCCCCATTGTTTTTGGTCAGACCGCTGACCAAAAGTGGAGCATCCCATAGAAGTTTTTGTCAGGATTTTGCTTCCATTTTTTGGTCAAGCTTTACCATTTTTTTTGGTCAGACAAAAAAACCGGGCTGCCCAAAAGTGGAAGCATCCATAGAGGTTTTTGTATACATGAGTGCGTCCACTTTTTGGTCAAAGCGTCTCCATTTTCTGGTCCGAAGAGGCGGCCTCAAAAATGGAAGCATCATAGAGTTAGTTACCACGAGTGCGTCCATTTTTGGGTCAAGCGTCAATTTTGGTCAGAACACTCTGACAAAATGGAAGCATTCATAAGAGTGTTGTACACAAGTGCCGTCCATTTTTTTTGTTTTCAAGCGTTCCCCCCCCATTTTTTTGGTCAACAACCTGACAAAGTGGAAGCATCCATAGAGTTTGTACAGGAGGCGTCCATTTTTGGTCAAGCGTCCATTTTATGTCAAACAACCTGACAAAAGTGAAGCATCCATAGAGTTTATAGAGGAGTGCGTCCATTTGTGGTCAAACGTCCATTTTTGGTCAGACAAGCCTGAACAAAAAAAAATGGCGCATCATAGAGGTTTGTACAGGATGCGTCCTTTTTGGTCAAGCGTCATTTATGTCAGAAAACCTGACAAAAAGGAAGTAGTATCCCATAGAGTTGGTACAGGGAGTGTGTCCATTTTTGTTCAAGCCTCCATTTGCAGTCAGAAAAACTGGACAAAAATGGAAGCATCCATTAAAAAAAAAAAAGGGGAGTTTGACACCAAGTGCGTCCATTTTTGGTCAAGCGTCATTTTTGGTCAGACACTCTGACAAAAATGGAAGCATCCATAGATGTTGTACACAATGGTCCATTTTTGGTCAAGCGTCCATTATGGTAAGGCAGCCTGACAAAAGTGGAGCATCCATAGAGTTTTTGTATAGGAGTGCGTTCCCATTTTTGGTAAAGCGCCATTTTTGGTCAGACAACCCTGACCAAAAGTGGAAGATCCTAGAGTTTGAACAGGAGTGCGTCCTTTTTGGTCAAGCGTCCATTTGGGGTCAGACACCCTTAAAAAATGGAAGCATCCATCGAGTTTGGACAGGAGTGCGTCCATTTTGGTCAAGCGTTCCATTTTTGGTCAGACACCTGACAAAAATGGAAAAAGCATCAATAGAGTTTGTACGGGAGGAGTGCGTCCATTTTAGTCAAGCGTCCTCCATATTTTTGGTCAGACACCCTGACCAAAGTAGAAGCATCCATAGATTTGTACAGGAGTGCGTCCATTCTTGGTCAAGCGTCCATTTTTGTTCGAGCCCTGACAAAAATGGTAGCATCCATAGAGTTTGGTCAGGAGTGCGTCCATTTTTGGTCAAGCTCCATTTTATGTTCAAACATTTTCTGACCAAGTGGAAGCATCCATAGAGTTTGGTCAGGAGTGCGTCCATTTTGGTCAAGCGTCCATTTTTGGTCAGTACACCCTGATCAAAAGTGGAAAGGCATCATAGAGTTTGTACAGGAGTTCGTTCATTTTTGGGCAAGCGTCCATTTTTGGTCAGACACCACATGACCAAAAAGGGACGAATCCATAGAGTTTGACAGGAGTGCGTCCATTTTGGTCAAGGTTCATTTTTTTGTCAGACACCTGACCAAAAGTGGAAGCATGCCATAGAGTTTGTACAGGAGTTCGTTCATTTTTGTCACGCGTCCATTTTTGGTCAGACAACCCACTGTCAAAAATGGAAGGATTCATAGGTTGTACGAGAGTGCGTCCATTTTTGGTCAAGATCCATTTTGGTCAGGAACCCTGACCAAAAGTGGAAGCATCAAGAGAGTTTGTACAGGAGGCGTCCCATTGTTGGTCAAGCGTCCATTTTTGGTCAGACACGCCTGACAAAAAGTGGACGCATCCATTGAGTTTGTAAGGAGTGGTCAATTTTTGGTCAAAGCGTTCATTTTTGGTCAGGACACGATGACCAAAAGTGGAAGCATCTCTAGAGTTTGTACAGGAGTGCGTCATTTTTGGTCAAGCGTCATTTTTGGTCAGACCACACGGACCAAAAGTGGCAAGCATCCATAGAAGTTTGTTACAGGAGTGCGTCCGTTTGGGTCAAGCGTCCATTTCTGGTCAGAGAGCCTCACAAAAATGGCAAGCATCCATGAGTAGGTACACGAGTGCGTCCATTTTTGGGAAAGCTGTCATTTTTGGTCAGACACTCTGACAAAAATGGAAGCATTATAGAGTTGGACACAAAGTGCGTCCATTTTTGTGCAAGCGTCCATTTTTGGTCAGAAAACTGACAAAAGTGGAAGCACATCCATAGAGTTTGGTCAGGAGTGCGTCCATTTTTGGTCAGCGTCACATTTCTGGTCAGACACCATGGACCAATAAGGTGGAAGCATCCATAAAGTTCTGTACAGGAGTGCGGTCATGCTTTGGTCAGGTCCATTTGTGCGTTGACACCCTGTCAAAAATGGAAGCAAGCCTATAAGTTTGGTACACGAGTGCGTCCATTTTTTTTGTCAAGCATGCATAGAGTCTGTACAGGAGTGCAAGAAATAATTTGTACTGTTAAATGTTCAGTAATCCACTACCTTTTGTGCCGAATTGTGGCGGAATATTATTAGAAGATCATATTACAACAACGAAGTAACACTGGCCTCATAAATATCAAATGAAAACCGCAAATCCTCGTAAAGTAAGCGCGGTATAACCGGTAATGCCGGTGAAATCTAAGGTGGTCCCTTAAACATGAAGTAATAGCTGCCACGTGGAATTTGTGAAGTGCTTCCCTTTCGTCGTGCGTCCATTTCTGGTCAACACCGGCTTTCACGTGACGGCCATTGTCATTGCCCGTATCATAAAGTGGACGGCAGGGTGTTTCGAGGTCTGATGTTTCGAACACCACCCGGGGGGATGGTCTCGGAAACACCCCGGTTGTTTTTTTTTGTGTGTGTGAAATGTTGAGTCTTCGGGGAAATCTACTTCCGGGTCTGAGGTATGTTGTTTCGAGGTATGATGTTTCGAAACACCCCCCGAGCTGTTCGAAACATCAGACCTCGAAACAACAACCCGGAAGTGAATTGACTTCCGGGTCGATGTTTCGAGGTCTAGGTCCTGTTGTTTCGAGGTCTGGTCTTTCGAACCATCCAGTGACCAGTCAACCACCTACCCAACCGAGAGATTGGAGCTGCTAAAAACTTGGCAGCTGCAGGTAGTTTTACAAAACATCTTTTACGTTTGTTTTACCTTTCCCGAATTCGTCTCTGTGTGTTTCTGTTGCACACAGAGTTTTGATTATTGTTAGATGAAAACTTCACAATTGTAGAATTTGGTATACCTGAAAATAGGGTTTATGATGATCATTAACGTCCAAAAGGGTTGTATGTTCCGTAGTTTATTTGTAATCGAAGAAGAGACCCATAGCTCTGCATTGGTACTAAAATTGATGACACCATTGGTTATATTATTTTGTTTGGCATAATCTCTCGCGATGTTAGACATAGGCTTTACAGAAAATCGACCTTAGCCGGTGATTAACCTTCGTCTTACCAAGGGGGAGGGTCCCACCCCCGTGCACTTTCCCTCCTTCCTCCGGTTGCGCTTAAATGCCCAAAGCTTTCTAATTGTTTTCTCATCCTTTCCGGTCCATTTTATCGAAAACAGTTCAACAGTAAAAGACCCCTTCCCCTCAGCGGTTAAGGTATGCCGTCATTGTCGAAGGGTAAGGGTGGTGGGTGCTTACCCAGACTATTTATTGTACATTTTTGAACCTATCTTCACAGTAGGCCTATGGCTCTAAAACTCTCTGTTTGTGTAAAACTAATCAATTGCCATCAATCAGAACTGAAAACCGTTTTGAAAAATTTGATATTCCCTACTTTATTAGCGTAAAATTGGATTTTTCTGGAAAAATTACAATTTTGCCAACTTGCGGACTTTGTGACGTCATTGGCGAATGCTATACTAGGTATTTGGTAAGACGGTCAGCCTGTTATATTCGCCTTTCCGAAGGCGAGCCCGCTAGTCCGAGAAAGTCCGCATTCCGAGGCCAGCTATTCCGAACACGTAAGTCCATACCCACCGGCGGGGGTCCGCTATTCGAAAGTGAAATAAGGCCCTCTATTCCGAATATATGTACCGCTCTTCCCGAAGGGTCCGCTATCCCGAAGGCCCGCTATTCCGAGGTCCGACTATCCCGACGTCCCTCATTCCGAATATTAGATCGGTTCGCTATTCCGAAGGTCCTGCTATTTCCGATTTAAAAAAAGGTCCTTATTCCGAATTTTGAAAAAGTCCGCTTCCCGAGGTCCGCTATTCCGAATATTATATATAGGTTCGCTATTCCTCCGAAGGTCCGCTATTCCGAATTTATAAAGGGTCCGCTAATCCGAAAGTCCGCTATTATTTCCGAATTTAAAATAAGGGCCGCTACATTCCGAACTTTGAAAGGGTCCGCTATTATCCGAATATTTTAACTAAGGTCCCTAATTCCGAACATTTGTAAGGGCCCCCGCTAATCCGAAGGTCCGCTATTCCGATATTAAATACGGTCCGCACTCCGAAATTTACAGGTCCGCTATTATCCGAAGGTCCCGCTTATTCCGAATATAAATAAGGTCCGCTATTCCGAATATTGAATAAGGCCCGATATTCCGAATGTTGAATAAGGCCCGCTATTCCGAATTTGAATAAGAGGCCTCTCTATTACTTTAATTCCGAAATTGAATAAGGCCCGCTATTCCGAATGTTTAATAAGGTTCGATATTCCGAATATGAAATAAGGTCCCGCTAGTCCGAACATTTGGGGGGGGGCGGAAATGAGGCCCGCCTGCCGAGTCCAAATATCATTTTAATTACCACATGTGATATTTTAATGTTACCGAAGGTTTAACACTTAACTGCATAAGGGGTTTACGACGGGGGGGGGGGGGGGTTTCCTAGGACCCACCCCTCATATACCACTTCCTAAAAGAAGATTGTTAGATGAAATCCAACCACGTTCGACGGCTTCAAATACATCAACAATAAAGAAATAAAAAACTCAGAAAGTGTTTCAGTAAAAAATTAGGAGGGGGCAAACATTGATTTTAATTTCGCGTCATAATGTGCGAAAAGACACTAACTGTTTTCTGCACTTTTCTACGGCATGCTTGCGCCTGACTTGTGTCTGAATTGCTTTAAATTGGTGAAGAATGAACTCATATTTTACCATATAAAGCACAAACATAAATGTCTCATGCCATTTATATTTTTGTAGGGTCTAGTGCTGTCAGTAACATCAGGTGAAAAGGGGCCTTAGCTCTCTCCAACCGGGCCGGAATAATAACATTTGCATCATAGCTAAAATTGATCATTGGGGTTTGGTAGTTCACGAAAACACTGATGACCAAAATAAAAGTGATGGCATTTGCATAAACCAGCATTTTTGCAAAATGGTCGCCATTTAAAGGTAATAAGTCACTACTATTGTTGACTTGGTGTCCGGCATGTTGTTGTCTGTTGAAGAGGTTCATATCAATTTGCCAGAATTGTTCCGAGTCATGGAAATTTATATAACCACGGCTATTTTTTCAAGATGCCGACATCTCGTCAATGAAACCGTAATATTTCTTATTATTACCTAGTAAGATGCTTTTGGTGCAAAAATGAGTGTTTTCTGGGTCGGATTCATAATCAATTCTAAAACTGTAGGCTGATATAGGTGATTTTTTGCATATTTGTCACTTTTTTCCAAGATAGCCTCAATATTTTTAAATACAAGTTACCCAAAGTGTTAACTTACTGCAATGTCAGCCTTAATGCGGCAAAGTGGTGAAATTTATTAACCCAGATGCTTGATAATTGATACCAACACAGAATTCTCGGTAACTCCTCCTTAGAAATTCCGCTTTATGGCCCCTATGCGCTTTATGGCCCCTATAAACGAAAACCCTAAAACAGTGACTACCAATAGGTGTGGCCGTCACCATGACCATTTAAATTGTTCAAATTCGGGGCCAATTTTACTCTGACATATCTGAAACAAACAAATAATGGTTTCTATTAAAATAATACGGCCCTAAATATCAAAATTCCCATGCATTCCACATATATGTTTTGGGTAAATACATATAGCGTAGTCAAAGGTGTCACATTTTGGGTGTCACCTTGGTAGTCCATGAATAACATAACTCCGACTCATCTGACAGTTTTGGAGAATCGTGTTGAATCTTGACCTATAAACATACTTTTGTCACCAAAATCGTCATCCTAGGAGGTCTGTATTGCTGAGGTTAAAGGATTTTACCTTTTTCTATGTTGACCATTTGGGAAAATAGTGAACGGTATAAAACGCTCCATTTATTTATTTTACCCTGACAGTTTTTAAATAGTTTTTATTATTGAACTCCTTGACCCAAAAATTGTTCATTTTGACACCACAATCATCTTCCTTAGGCTATATATAAGAAATGTAAGGTTTGTGGCCAATAAAATGTCAGCCACTTGGAAAATATCGGCACTGCAACTTTTAATAGTTTTGGGAATAGTTTTATTTATTGAACTCCTTGACCCATAAAAAGCTTTTTTACACTTACACCAATTGTCTTCTTAGGTGTTTTTGCCTTTGAGATGGCTTACATTTGGAAAATGGTCGTATGCAAATTGCCCAAAGACCACTTTTTTAAATTTTGTCATCACCTGTTTCATCCATGAACTCCCACATCCCTAACGATCAATTTTGTATGATAACCAATGTTTTTATTATTCTGGCCACGGTAGGACTCTCCTAAAATGGTTGGTGCTGCAGCACTATTACTTGTAAATAATTTACCATATGTTTCCTCAGTCAACCGCTACATGATGTCATCATCATCATGGACTCCGTCAGTCGCAAGCGACTATGGATAAAAGCGCCCACATTGAGTCACAGGTTAGGTGAACAGCGACGTCTGCATGTGGCTGAAGAGGCCAATCCTAGAGAGGCAGTCTCTGCCACAGGTGCTACTTCGTCGTGGGTTCTGCATAGTGTCGAAGCGCATAAATGCTAGTTCTGAGAAAACGGCGTTTTGAAAATTTGATTTACTTATGAATGCGTGTACTTAAATGAATTAAAGGAAATGGCTATTTTAGCGGTGTATGTTAAGACTTGAATGGTTACTAACTGACGACAGTATTAAAATCCCAAGAACCAACTGTTTTTCTTATTCAAATGGCCACTGATTGTGGTTCGATTGTTGTCCAAACCCAAATGTTTTGATTCGCTGTGCTCAAGAGTCGAATACGTTTCGACTGCATGAAACCCGTTGATTTTTAATTTTGGTATGCAGAGATAACTATAGTACGGGTTTTTACTATTTTCAAAAGATGATGCCGATGATGCCACGGTGATAAAAATACGATGGCGGGAATGATGGTGGCAATAACGATGATAGGAAACATTCCGAGCCTGACGACGACAATGATGCTACTGATCGTATGATGCTGATGATGATGATGATGATTATGATACGACGATGACGATGATGATTGCTGATGATGATGATGATGATGATCAGATCATGAATCATGATCATGATCATGATGATGATGATGAAGATACCCACGAACGACGATACGATGTCTAATGATGATTAAGCCGACGACGATGACGAAAACAAAAAAAATTTTTGTTTTTTTTCTATGCATTGTGTTTATGTTACAACCACTTCCATAGCGGTTAAAGTGGGAAACATTCAATGTTGTATTATCGTTGGTTGTAAAATCTAGCCAGACTGACAACGATGACCAATGAATTCGAAAATTCACCTCTTACAAATTTGGCTCCTTACAATTAATATCTTTAATTATCGCCAATATGTTTTAACATCATTTTTGCAGAAAAAACACACTTCAAGAGTAATCGTTGAGAAGGAACCCAACATTGTACGTGGCATGTTATATAAAAATTACTAAATAGTATGCGGTTGTAACCACAATCAGAAAATATTGAAAATGTACTGAATGTTCTCATTTCATAACTTTGGAGGATAAAGCGTTCGATTTTCTCGTTTTCATTAATTTCTCCATTACTATAAGTTCCTAGCTTTTAAGTAAATGATACAACGCTTAAAAATATATCCCAACTTGAAAAGAATTAACCAATGAAATGGGTAATATACTCAAAAATCTAACATAATCTAACACGAGGGCACTAACGCTTATACCATGTATACAAACCCTTCCTAAAGAAATATCAATTTGTTCCTGAAGGCGAG
>JAMKCH010048544.1:0-10927 GCA_023653785.1 Ophioderma brevispina
TGTGCACAGTGAATAGGGAAAATGGACAGTAACTGCAAGATGATTCATGTATATCAGGAAGCATAGCGGTCCCAGTACTGAGCCTTGAACAACTGAACTAGTAACGTTTTCCCAGTCGGATTCTGCTCCCTGAGAAGTGACTTTCTGCCTCCTTCCAGCAAGCCAAGCCTCGATCCAGCTTAACACCTTCCCATCAATTCCATGAGCTTTTATCTTGGCGATCAACCTTTTATGTGGTAAGGCTTTGGCTAGATCTAAGTACACCACGTCCACTGGTATTCCATCATCCACAAGCCTGGTCAAGATTTCCAAGGTGCTCGAGAAAATTTGTTGTACAAGATTTCCCCTTCCTGCAGCCATGCTGGGTATTGTGTATTAGTTTATGCTGGTCTAGATGCTGTGTTATGTGGTCTCTAATGATACTCTCCAGTACTTTGCCAATCACGGAAGTGAGACATATAGGTCTGTAGTTCCCCGGTTTAGACCTTGATCCTTTCTTAAAAGTGGGAACGATATGGGCAACCCTCCAATCATCGGGAACTACACCTTCTTCCAGGGACTTATTGTAGATCCAGGCAATTGGCTTACACAATTCATCTGCCAAAGTCTTTAAAATACATGGGGGATACCATCAGGGCCTGCAGCTTTTGATGGATCAAGCTCCTCAAGTTTCTTTTTCACATCATCTTCTGTGATAACAAAATCGTCTAGTTTTTCTGTCTCAGGTCCCTTAAAAATCTGTTCGGGCATAGGTACTTCCTTTCCTTCCACAGTAAAAACTGATGCAAAGAACTCGTTGAGGGTATTTGCAGTTTCCTGTCCAGGCGGGATGGTATCACCAAAATCATCTTTCAGTGGGCCAACTGTATCTTTTACCTTTTGTTTAGATCTCACATAAGCGTAGAAGCTTTTGCTGTCTTCCTTGATATTTTGAGCAAGTTTCTTCTCAAAGTCTCGTTTGGCAACTCTCACTTCATATTTGGCTTCTTTTGACACTTTTTTATAATGCTCTTTAGTCATGGTAGTTTTGTTCTGTTTGTACTTTCCCCAAGCTCTCTGTTTACGCCGTACTGCTTTCTGAGCTCTCCTGGTTAGCCAGATCGCTTTCCTTTTTTTCTTCTTCTGTCTAATTGGTACATAATTTTGGATAAGGAGTTTAATTTCTTCTCTTAACGAAACCCAGGCGTGTTCAACTGTGCAGGCACTGAACTCCTCATTCCATTTCTTGTGTCGTAGATTGGCTTTCATAGTGTCGTAGTTGGCTTTTTTTGTAAATTTGTTGGCTTTTTTTGTTATTTGGTCTACGCCCCATAGTCTAAAGGATGGGTTGATATGAGCAATATTGAAGATTGTTGTTAGCGGTCGTTGTTGAATGCATGAGTTGAGCCATTGAATGTTTTTGCCGTGAACCGGAACTTCTGAAGCTGGAATGTGGTAACTACACCAACTTGATCAAGTGCTAGGACAACTATGAAGAATTCTGGTAGGATTAACTCTAAATAACATTTCTTTTTGCAGTCAAAACCTTTTATGGTTTTGGGTTTATTTTATTTTTTTTCGGCAAAGTGTTGGTGATTTATCGTGATCGTGTGAATTTAATCTGGCGACTGAACACTATTTATTGCTGAACTGCTACGAGTGCTTTGACTTTTGGCTGCGACTATATTAACTTTTGCTAGCGAATTTGGATGAATATTTCAACTTTGAATTTTTTTTTAAATATCAAAACTGATCAATTCCTCTACACAATTGCAAAACATTGCAATATATGTATGTGTGCATATTTCAAATTGGTGCGCTCTTGAATTGTGCGTAGGTTTTTTTTGTGATTTTAAATGAGCGCTTCATTGTAGATTATAAATTTTGCGAGTTGCATTTTGTGGATTTGCTCTTTTGTGGTAAATCGTTCATTGCATTCTGATAGAACTTTTCTTCAACTGTATTTCAGTGGAAGATTTTGTCAGATTACATACATATGTGCTAACATTCACATTTATTTTTTTTTGAGTCAAACAATGACAGCATTGTGGACTCATTGAATTAGGTTATTAGTTGTCTGTGTTGTATGTTAAGGTATATATCAATATTTATATTTTGGAAATTATTTGCACATACATGTACATTAAGGTAATTTCCAATTAATATCATATCGGTAGTTTTGTGCAGCAGACCAAAAACGTGTCTTTAAATTTGTATCTATTCAATTTTGCCTTAATTCAATTTCAAATTCCATATCATCATGGAAGGTCCAGATGCACCTGATGAGGGCATTGTTCTTCCTCAATGGGACCCCTCATACTTGCCCAATGCTTTTAAAGGTGGTGAAAATGAAGATTTTAATCAATGGTATCGAAAGTTGGAAATTGTCATAAATAATTACCCCAATGGTGCTCCAACAATTTTGAATGCATTACCCAGTCGACTTGAAGGCAAAGCATTTGCCTACTGGGATCAATTACCTTTGGATATTAAGGCAAATTTAGACTTGACTAAAAATGCCATGTGTAGAGTATTTGGTCGGACCACACAAATTCAAAAGATAAGAAATTTCACTCATTCTCGTCCGAGAATTGAAGGTGAACCTTTAGAAATGTATGCTGCTGCAGTTAGGGAGATGATAAATATAGCCTTCACTGGTGATTATGACTATGGGGAACAATTTAAGGAAAAAGAAACACTCCGTAGGTTTCTACAAGGCTTGGATCCTGCACTTCAAGTGCAATGTAGGGAACACGGTCCTGTAACTGTTGAAAATGCAGTCGATATTGCTCGTCGTTTGGAGTTTGCCAAAAAAAGCTGCGCAAAGCAAAACAGCCTGTGTTTAAAACAGATTACAGTATTGGTTTCCCAATTATCTAACTGAATGTCAACTTTGACAAATTGATGACTCATGCAATGTAGTGGTCATATCAATGAAGTATCGCTCCAGAACAATTAGATCTTTATATTTGTAGCAGGGATTATCGCATCTAGGTCATTTAGTTTCCTCGACCAATCTTCACATACAGATTCTAGTCGTATTCGAGAGAGATGCGGATGGTTCTCTAGAGGGATTATGATCGTCATGATCCAAAGGATTGTGATCATTCGGGATTTCCAGAAGAGATTTGATAGTCGTGATTCAAATACTAAAATGTGTAGTTATCGGATTATCATGCGTAAGGCCTAAACCTTATGAAGGAATAAACCTTTTGGCAAGTTTACAAGTACATGGTTTTGCGCAATGGTTACTCTGGAAAGAGATAGAGCAGACTGTAGACCTCGTCCTTGCAATCGTAATACCATCGGCATATTTTAATAAGGTTTCTTATGCCTATACATGGTCCCCATATGTTGGTCATTTTGGTGTTGAGAAACCATGAAAAAGATCCGTCTTCATTTTATTGGCCATGTTATGTACCGTGACATCAACAACATTTGTCAATCTTGCGAGCAATGCCAGAACAGCGTAATCCCGTACCTAGGCACTGCGCTCCACTAAAACCCTTGTTGCTCACAGCCTTTTGACATGGTAGTTGCCGACATCGCGAATGGGTTTTGACCTCCAAATGCAATAGATATGTATTAGTGGTAACTGACTGACTACTTTACCAATTATGTCAATTTTAAATTCCGCTTCAGAAGCACTGCTATGCTGTAGCATAATGGCCCTGTTTTCCAATTACATTCGTCAACACTCACTTATGGCCAAAAATTCATAGTGATCAGTGAGCTCAGTTCGAAGCTGATGTCATTCAAATTTATGTCGGAAATTTGGTGTAACACGCTCCATACTATCCTGGACATCCAGCTTGTGGATGGTCAAACTGAAAGATTTAATAGGAACAGAGTACGTTCGCAATTAGTGAGTTGTTTGCAATCTTTCCCATGAGAATTGACGATTTACTTACTCATTTGTAGTTGGCTTCAACACTGAACACTTCAGTCCATTCGTGCACTGGTTTCAGTCCATTTTATTTAAGCACATGGGCGTGAGGCTACCTTGCCTGCTAACATTACTGTTTGGTCCATATGATTTCATCATTAGATCTACAGAGAACACTTATGTCTATGCCACAAAAGTAAAGAAGCATTGAAAGTCTGCTTCTCATTAGTCCGTAATGCCAACAAGAAGGCGCATGTGAAACAAAACACAATATGATTAAACGTGTGCGATTCCAACCTTATCATGTTGACCAATTGTTTTACTTGCTAATCCAAATTGTGCTCGGAATAAATAGCAATTAATGGATTGGTCCATTTAGTATTATACAAGTATTCAATGATGTATTGAATTATCAAATGTAAGATCTTATCTCCTTCACAGTGCCCAAAGTATGCACTATAACAATTTGAAGCCTCATACCAATCAAAGGGGCGATATTATGGTATACAACAGAATGAATCCCGTGTACCTGAAACATCTGGTACCGCTCTCAGCTTAGACCGATCCTATGCCAGGTTTTCTCGAGCCACAGTTCAGGAGACTAAGAAATAATAGACCTATAGTCAGAACAGGCAGAATGTTCACAACCTGCTCTTCCCGATCCCATTAGGGGTAGACAGTCTTATCTCCATCTACTGAGTCTCCAAAACCCCGTCACCATCTCCAAGCAGACAAGCTGCATTACAACAAGCCACATTACAGGACACTGCAGTCTGTCCCTGGAATGCCCGAATGGTGTTTCAAGATTGGCGCACAATTAGAGCATCTAAGCGTCTAACTTATTGAAAGAATGTATGTGGTTACAGTAAATTGAACACATGCATTCAGTAGATGACTTATATCCAGTCATGGTTATTCAGATATTAGTAATTTAGTTATGTTTAAATGTTGTCCTTTATTCTTATTTTCAGTGTTGATTTGTTGTCAACACCCATAGTTGTTTGTCCTTTGTTGTTTTGTGCTTGTTTTACGGTTTATTGGGCTGACCGTTTTTGTCAGTGACACTTGATGGATTTAAGCTTTGATTGGGACTTATTTATTAGTGAGTGTGAACTGTCATAATTAAAGATGTGGGTTTCACTTATGCGTTTGACTTTTAACATGTTTGATGCCAAGTTTTTCGAATAATTGAGGATTATTAGATTATGTAAACCCATGGTGATTTAATCTTTACTCAAGGTAATCACCATGAAGATGGCTAAAGCAAAATACATAAAAAAAATATGATTGGGCTTAATTAATAGTAAAAGTGATCCTCCTTCCATTTCCATATGATTTGGATATGAATTAGTAATTTGTCGTTTTAATAAATTATGGCGAAATATTGGTAAGTGAGTCATTTTAATTGCCATAATAAAATTTTGGTGAAATGGGAATGGTAATTTATCTCGATTCATCTGATAGTCCTATGTGTACCCCGTACCTTCTTGCGGAGGTGAAAAATTTATTGAGGCGCATGACTTCTGTTTAATCATGTTTATTGTTAAGAATGTTAAGGCCTGAAATACACTATTGGGCGTTTCCCCATACATAATGAAAGGGTATTTTGTGGCAGGTGAGTGAGTTGTATGACTGTAGTGTCCGCCAGATAATCTGGTGTGACACGTGCATTTGAATTCTTTCATTTTCCCTCTCCGACTTAATTGAATAGGTTCAAAACTCCCGGGGACGAAGGTATCACGCGAATCAACTATAATAAATAGGTAAATAAGAAAATGCACATTTTTTTTAACATTTTG
Source organism: Ophioderma brevispina (assembly GCA_023653785.1). Classification (NCBI taxonomy): domain Eukaryota; kingdom Metazoa; phylum Echinodermata; class Ophiuroidea; order Amphilepidida; family Ophiodermatidae; genus Ophioderma; species Ophioderma brevispina. Next base: position 5,665 of record JAMKCH010048544.1, read on the forward strand.
TTTTTATTTCACGTTAATATCGTTTATTTATGAGGCCAATTTAATCATAAAATCAAGTGGATTTTTGTTGCTCAAATTTGCTTTGCTTTAAAGGTGTTAAGGATGACAACCTTCTTTTTGAAAGGGTGCTAATGTGACATGAAATATCGAGCTGTTATGGATTTTTTTATAAGCAGATACTGTTGCAATTAGCATCATGTGAAATGAACTAGCAGCCCCAGTTGACTCAGCTCGGGTGTTCGAACCTATTCAATAGTCACTCGCTACTTGGTTTGGAGGAGGACACATCGTTGTGTCGTCTCCGATTTATTTTTGTGTTTAGTTGGCAATCGCTTTATATTATGTTTGGACTTGGAATAAGTTTGACATAAATTTATTGGCAACAAAACCATTAGCCCTCAGCCCTTGCGTATCCTTGAAATGTAAGTACAACTTTAGCTTACTAAATATTCATGAACACCCCACACCCCACTACGTACATCCCAGGATCGGGCCACAGAAGAATCAAAAAGCTTGGTGACAGAATTAAAAATTTTACCATCCATCTTTAACTTACTAATAAAACCACACTAGTCCTCGAGATGCAGAAAGCAGCAGATTGGGTAAAACATGAAATCAAGAATTCGGCAAACCAATCCCCGATATCTTTTATAACCACCAGAATCACAACATCTAAATTGCACGTTTGTTTTTTGGGACTTTTGTAGCGAAAGTGCACAATCTTGGCGTCTTAGCTCATTTAGACCTTTTTTAGTCCAACTAGATACACATGCTAACATTTTTTGAAGGGAATTTTCGTCTTCAGAATAAGTCAATGTCATCGGCATACATAAGTTATCAATTTTTGAGTCAAGTATTGGAACACCACACTTTATTGTTTTAATTCATTCACAATACATTGATGAATAAATTAAAAAGTATGGGAGATAGTAAGCAACCCTGCTTTATTTCAACATCAAACCACCTGTTTTTGACCATTGATTCTAACAGCACATTTTACATTGTCATATAGACTTTTAGCAGTGTCTTTGACATCTTACATGGTCAATAGCTGACGATGATGTATCAGTAACTCTTGGATGAGTATATATCATGTTTAAACCAGACGTATGAAGAGATTGCTTCTGCTATTGCCTGGACCGGGTGGATATGATGCTTGAACATGTACTTACAAAATCAACCCTAAACAAGTATTTCTACCGACTAAAAGCAAACCTAAAGAAATATTTTGTCTGTTTTGCTACACTATCTCCCTGTAACTTTAAAGTTTTTTGATGATTTTGATCGCTGCTTAATAATATGGACATTTATAAAGCACCAGACTCCGGCCCTAAGGTCGCTCAACTGCCTGTTGCCTAATTATTATTACGCCTGCCATCAGGAAATCGTCACATCATTTCGCCACGGGTCGGCAGCCGGCCAGCGCACAAACATACAGCACTTAGATTGTTACATTGCCCATAACCGCTCCCCATATTTCGCTTGGGTAGACGAAGCATTAAGCCATTGATATAAGTATCTGCCCAGGACACAAACACTTGACCACAGTGGGGGCGCGAACTCACGATTTTTAACTGCCTAAGGATCACGATCCCTGCGCGGTTCCCCTAGCCACACGTGCTCTCGTTTTTATTTTACTTGTAATTAATTTTCTGTAAACAATGACGCCTAAAATATTCCGTGATACGTTCGCGATTTAACCATCGTTTTCGGCTACAGCACTGGGGATTACTTACGTCCTTCACTAAAATTTTAAAATCTTATGTAAACCAAGCAAAAGGGCTTTATCCCCAATGAAAAGAGTGCAACATTACTGAGAAAAAATGAATACAATGTCAACTCATTTTACTTCCAGAATATCCGTGACCAATATTTACACGTAAACATCAAGTCGAACAAACAAAGAGCTATTGATTATTCACCATCAACCTAAAACACTTCGGATCTTTTTCTCATCAGGATGCAAGTCCATTGTTTACTGCCCACACCTTTGAAAACATTACAGCATATCCGGTGGTTCACTTCCCGTACGAGCTCTAGCATCTGTTCATAACATAAGGGCACTACCACTCACTCATGAGTTTTAAAAATGTAGGTCGCTGAATACATTGCCCTCTCTTGGGAATTGAATAGAAATAGGGTTTCAAAGACAATAACTTGCGGATTTAGGTTAGCACACATTAAGGAGGTCAGCCCTTGCAAGGGCTTTTCTAACATGAATTTTATCCCTTTACAATTTCTTTCGAAAAAAATTAATAATCATATGGTCAAGTTAATGAAACACCCGTAAATCTTCAATATTTCTTTTATCGCGAACTGGAAATAAAAAAGATCTCCGCAAGGCCGGCAAAGACACACAATTCGAAATCATTTTCACTGCGTGCACAATCACAATGGCAGCCAGCTGTAAAAGAATGTGAAGTGTGGTTCCCGGGACGATTATTGAGTATCATTAGCCCCATTGGTTCGCATTGAGCATGGTTGAGGTTATATATATCCATTGGCACTGATATTCTAGAATTAAATTGAGTTGACATTTTATTATTTTTCTAAATACACTGTGCCCCTTTCTGTGGGGACAAGCTTTTTCCTGGTTAAAATAATATTGTTTTAATTTTAGTGAAGGAAATAGTAATCCCCAGGTCTGGTTCACGAATATTTAATTAAAAGGCCAACATTGTAGCACGTCCATGACTAAAAGTTTTTTATTTCTTTATTACCGCACCGTCCTGATTTGATACGGCAAAACAAATAAAGAGCGCCATCCATTCCATAAACACAGCGCGTCGTCCGCAATTTGTCATCCATGCTGTCTCTTCTAGCCCACTTTAAATTCGTTAAAATTCCGCTAGTGCCAAGTAAATGTTACAAAAATGTCCAAAAAACAACCCTGAGTTAACGCTGAAACCGCTGGCCACATGAAGCTTGAGACCATGAAAAAAAAAAAAGGGGTAAAGTATTTTGGCAATCCGGCAATCCACCCCTCGTTACGTCACACAGTTGACCAATAGCTCGAAACACTTAGCCCGGGCGAAGCCAGTACACGACCACCCAATATGGAGTGTCCTAGTCAGAGCACCTCGACTAAGTTGACCCACATACCCATCGCATCATCATGTCACATGGTTTTGTTGTAATTGTTGTTTCTCTACTTGATAATGATATGAAGTCCTGGCAACTGGTCACATCCACCCATCAAGTACAGTGGTAAACAAATTTGCGGTTTGATGATATCGAATCATGCCTGTTTGCCAAACCCTATTCAATACTGTCTAAAAAGTGGTTACCACTAAACGGCATTTTTTTGTTTTATTCTTGGAATGGAAGGGATTCGAGGCTCAAATTTCAGGACGACATGAGAAAAATACGGCCTTTCATATGATATCAAAATCGATACTACTTTCCGGGTAATCAGGGTGGTCCCAAAGACGGAACACGCCCCTTTAAAATCTGTCGTTACCACAGTAAAACTCCAAAGTAAACATGAAAAGAAATATGAGAATTAGATATATGTCACTGATTAACCCATAAAAGATATTTTAGTGGCTACCCAAGTCAGTGATTTCCACAGAGTGAGAAGCTGAGTCCCAATTCCTCACCACATTGCATGGAATTATACCTTTGGTTGCCAGTTCAAATCCAGCAGACATTCGAAGGTTTCCAATCCATAGATATTAATACAGAGATTTTGTACGCCGCGTTGAAGAATAGGCGGCCCCCGTAACCGTGTTTTGAAAATTATAAATATTTATTTACGGTATCCATTCGAACTCGCACGCGTACGCGCATGCTCCGTAACCTGTTGGCCTGGCCCTGGAAACGGTACATCGCTCTATGCAAATGCGTGAATATATGAATAATTTGGTAAACCACGCTATGTAAATCAGAATTATGAAAAATTGGTACACCACGCTTTGGAAATAAGTACGCACTGCGGGAAAGATGGTTACGGCTTTTGAGCTGGCGTTTGCTATTGTGTTATAAATAAATCGGTGTTCCAACCCAATGTTGCCACCTTAATCTTGCCTGGACAGTCAGACAGTGCAGGACAATAATGAGGTTGCCAGTTTGAAATTGCCCAGATGCACATTTTAAGGCTATATGTTGTAATAAGATAGGATAAGATACTGCTTGTCACAGGGAAATAAAGTGCTACTAATCAGTGACAGCCCGGCAGCAGCACAGGGGGTGTGGTGGGGGAATATAGAGGGGTCAGGTCAGTAATTTTATTTTGGTTTATTTTATAAATAAACCAAAGGTTAAAATCCCATTTTACAGAAATGGCTCAAATCGAGCCCAATAGCTAAGTCAATATGTAAATGATTTTTTTGTCTATCTTGAGACATTTTGTCTGTCAGACATCAGCCTTTTCAGCATGGCTCGGTTCACAGTAATTGCCAACTTTTTGATTGTTCACTTAAAACCTATAGGATTTGTTACAGGAAGGTGATCAGAGCACTTTTTGTGTTTTTACTTGATCTACTAGACCAATCCCATATCTAAACCAACTTATTTATGCTTGTATTTCGGAGAAGGCCCACAAAAAATGGTCAAAATTGACTGATTTGGAGTCAACCAAAAAATAATGACCCTCTGTTTCAGCTGCATATTTAGCTATGTAGAACCTGTGCAATTTTTACTTTTGATTCTTTAGGCAACTAGTGACACTTTATTACCCATGTGAAAATAAGGTGTAGCAGAGTGATCAAAAAACTTATATGGACCAATCAAAATTGAGTGTTGGACGTGACATTTGCCGTTCACATTGAAACACCACTTTATTCAATTACACTGACACTTCTGTGGTGGATATCTGTGGAGTTTTAGTTGTATCATTTACAAAGACAATCCTACAAGATAATGGCCACCAAAATTATATGACTCGTCCTTGAATTAATTCAGAAATGGTTATTCGAAATCTTTGTCCGCAATTTTCCGTTCACACTTTTGTCACGTCCAACACGTTTTGTAGAAGCCCTGTTGTCTTTATGAAGTAAGTTATCTGTTTGTGTTACTTTACTATCCAAGAGTTGATTTCACTCTACTAGTAGTAAATTGTACTAAATTGTGACAAACACTGTAAAATGGCTTGGCTCCATAAAAATGAAATTTTCCGTTCACACCAGTCAAGTCCAACACATTCGGTCACGTCCAAAACACACTGCGAGGGTGCATACTCAAAAACGAGGGAAGGTCTGCAAATTTAAAATTTTATAGTATGTTTCTAGTGTCCTATGGGTTGTGAATTCCCAACTTACGTTGA
>JAMKCH010048545.1:0-10820 GCA_023653785.1 Ophioderma brevispina
GTGTGTTATCTAACTTTCCGTACTCGCGTGAAGTTGATGTTATTTTTTATAGGAAGTGGCTTAGCACATTGTATTACGGAAGAGACTACGTGATGATCTGAGTAGCGAGCACCTACATCAACTCGATGAATGAGATCATCATCGGCACGGGCAATCACCAGATCTAAGGTGCGTCCGGAAACAGAGGTTCGACCAAAAAAGTTTTGTTGGAAATTAGCAGCAGAAACAAGTTCATTGAATCTTTTGGTGGCATATCTGTCAGGCTCGTCACAATGGATGTTGAAATCCCCCATAAGCACAAGTTTGTGAGGGGTGACACAGATCTCATCCATAAAGTTTTCATAAATTCTTCCAGAAAGGCAGATATTGTAAATTTGTTAACTTTTGAAGGGCTAGGACGGTAGACACAAAACAACCTGATGGAATTATTAATAGTAAGAGTACAGTGTTCAAAGGTGACACAATAGCATTCCAGAGACACCTGTTTAACAAATTTTTTATCCCGGTGCAAGTTTTAGAGACATGCCATCCCATACGCGCGCAACTTCAAATGCAATGAGCTCACTGAATTGGCATGATTCTGTAGTCAGTTATGTCGCTTATCCACATTCAATGGGAACACATTTTGTGTAAATGACCGGCTCTTAACCACCTGCTTGGGATCTTTTTAGATTACCAATATGGCCATTGTTGCCTCAATTACGAAGCACAGGTTTCCAATCCATTGTATAGCGACCAGTGACTAATACAAGTTGGCTTATCATAGCCATGGTGAGCAAAGTACTTGATTGACAGGTGAACTTAATTCGGCTACCGCTAAGCCACATGTCTGTGCTTGATTATTACGCCAGGTGTAGAAGTAATTATAGTCCGCCGTTCCCATAGTCCGGCTACAAAGGTAACGAATTGGGCACTCGATTCAGGTAACTCTTCACGCAACATTAGTTTCACGCTTTATTCCGTCATCGTCTATGGAGTCCGGACTGTGGCTCCTGCCTGACTATAATTACTTTCAAACCGGCCCGTGGTAGAAGAACATTCTCCCTTCTGAAGTAATTGAACAAAAAAATGGCCACAACCCCTTTCTTTTAACTGTATAAATCAAATAATAATTCTTCAAACTTACGATTTATGTCAAAATGTGGCACCATTTGAGTATGCCTGTGTAAAAAATGGTTTGCTTCTTACAGTTGCGAGAGATAATCTAAATCAATTGCCTCAAGCTTTTGAGTGCATAAAACAATTAAAACATAACAGATAACAAATTAAATCGTATTCATTACCTATTGAAAATGGAATGAATTCTTCTTTGTTTTGTAACTGCCCTTCCCATCTTCATTAAGAAATCTCTCAGGTTTGAACTCCTCAGGATTTTGCCATGTCTCAGAATCGGAAAGAACAGCCCATATGTTGGATATGACAACACTTCCCTTTGGAATCGCGTATCCTTCCAGAGTGGTGTCTTCGCCGCTGTAGTGAGCTACTCCAAGAGGTGAAACAAGTGCAATGCGCAGAATTTCCATAAGGGTCGCCAATGTGAACGGCAAATTTTCCTTATCAGCAAGCCTTGGCAGACGGTTTCTACCCACCACTGAATCCATCTCTTTCTGAATTTGATTTTGAATCGTAGGGTAAGCCATCATGTACATTATAAACCAGGATAATGTTGAGGCAGTTGTTCCAACGCCAGCACCGAAGAGGTCGTTTATAGCGATTATTTGGTTGTGAATATTGATGTGAGACTCACGATTAAGTTTCTTGTTTCTTTCGATCTCATTCAAATATACGTCAATATAGTCGTTGGGGTTGTTCGGATCATGAACCTCTTGGTGTTTATCAATAATATCTGAGACAAATTCTCTTAAGGAATTTGCGTTCTTCTTCAAAATCTTATAGCGTGTTGGCATAAAATACTTAAAAGGGAGAAAAAGCAGCCATCCGCAATCGCCGAAAAGCTTCGCACTTCCTTCGATAGTATCTAGCATATGTCGAAATCCAGAGTCCGGATAATCGAAACGATTTCCCAAAATTACTGAACATATGATATTAGCGGTAGCCCTGGTGAAAAGATCGTAGGGGTCAAACGGCTTGCCTTTTGAAAGGGCAATTTCATTGGTTAAGGCTTCTGCTTCTTCGGAAATACGCTCTTCAAAGCTTCGTCTGCCTACTCCAAAGCTACGCATGGTACTGAGCATGAGACCCCTTTGCTGTTTCCAGGCTTCTCCCGAGGATGCAAGTACGCCTGTGGAGTAAAATATGCACTTTTAAATGTATTTACTGTCCAAATTCCTATACAATGTGTTTTAAACATTAAGCTTTTTTATACAGAAACCACACTCCTAACATTGTTGAATTGGGGATTCAACCATGATTGAATTGGGAATTCAACCATGGTGTACGGTGGTTCAGCAGGACAGGATAGATAAACCACATCAGCATTTAGGTGCTTGTCCCGATCGCCTTTCCTTCCCCATGATTTACCCGGAAGTAGTATCAATTTTGACATCTAGATGACATGCCGTATTTTTTTCATTTTCATCCTGATATTTCAGCTTCGAATATAGATTAAAAAATGTCGTTTTAATGATTAACCATCAACATTAGCACAATAGTAAATACGGCCTTGCAATGTGCATTACCGCTTCTATCAAAACCGCAAGTTTGTTTCCCACGATACATGGAGGTAAGTATATGCAGGTTACATACAAAGTAGAGAAAGCAATACACATAAATCGGGATCGGAACAATCACATTTACCTATTGCGTATTTCGTAGCCATACTCCCAGATATTGTTTTCAAGATAAAATGTACATACTTATTTATACGATAAATGTTGTCATATTCATCAAATATATGTCCATAAAACCTGGTTTTTTAAACACGCTTTTCACAATAATAAGGCTAACATTCATGCCTTCATCTTATATAGCATTAATGATGATTAATGATCACAATAGTTGCGAAGGGTCCAATGTATATAATTATGCCCAACTATATTATTTACCCATTTTAATAGCCTCGATTTATCAACCTTACCGTTTCCAAAATGAAGCTCTTCCAAAAAGGGACTCTTTGGTCGATCGTTCAAGTGCGGGTTCTTGAAGCCTTCTTTTATGCTGCGATAGTTGTTTAAGACAACAATTAACTTCCCGCCGATGGACATACTAAAGACTGGGCCATGCTTCTTGGCTAGATTATTAAATAACTGGTGTGGGTGTAGTCCTGACCTGTAGAGTGATATTACCAGATGTGGTAGATATCCAACCAAAGGCCATCCCGATGGACCCGGTGGCAGATTCCTAGGTCTACGCAACCACCATGCTAAAACCAGAAAAGCTACAACGCTAATTAATATAGTTTGAATGTCAACTCCGATCATTAATACAGACATACTTTGGCGAAGACGGATTGGGATTACAGTTTGACGAAAATATAGCTATTCAAAAAACAAAATCAAATCTTATGCGTATTTCTCCCTTCAGATCAGGTTTGACGTCGTACACGCATAATAAGGTGTTATATACTGAGAGCGCAATATAGTTATGGAATTTTCAGCATGAGGGCGTATTCTTGTACGTAAAAGCGTTGCCCACAATAAAGCTCAAGCTAAATATGGCAAATGCCACCGGAGTATATACCTTGTGTATCAAAACAAAAATGACCCTGACCTGTTTACCCAGTTGATGTTTTCATAAGCTGCATAGTTTCTAATTTCTATGCTGAAAATGAAGGAATTTACACCATTCCAATGGGATTTACACAGATATGCTGGGTTTTTCAGTTCCATCATTTTGTCTGAATTCATATGGTGACAAATCTTTCTGACCTTTGCTTCACAAAGGTAAATTGTAGATAATCAGATTTAGTGAATATAATAGGTACATGAAGTCAATAAATTAAATGCATCAGATTATTTATTTTAAAAATTGCGAACATTCAAAAGTTAATTATCACCTGGTCTAGAGAGTGAAAACAAGATCTCTTTTTAATAACTTTATTCTCTCTAATTTAACTTTTTAGCTTCAAGTAGCTCAAGTCCATTGCCATAAGCTGAAATAACTTTGAAGACATTTTTTTTTTCAAATTCACGGTAGAAATCAATGTTGAAGGAAGACTTCATTGGAGAACTAAGAAAACAGGCATTATTATAATAATTTCTATGCCAGCTCAAGAAGCTGAATGACTTTGTGGACTCGGCAAGAGCAGTATCGACGTGTCTTTACAACAGTGTAATTTTGTGCAATAATGTTATGCAAAAAACTCTATTGGAATGTGAAAAAATGGCAAGGTTTACAAAACCTTTCATATCTGCTTCATTTTTTCAAGCAATTTATTTCATTTTTTCAGAATATAGTGTAAAGAATGAGTATTACGATTATGTCAGAACAAGTTACTGTTAAATGACATATCGAGGTCAGCGTTAGCATCATTCCATGCACATATACAGCCTGTAATAGATAAATGATGAGAATCAGACCGATAAAGTCTGGTGAGCCCGTTAGGCTCCAACCTAACGGCGAGTCTTCAGGCGAGTTGCTTGGTCAACAGACAAGCCAGGTCTTATCAAACTCCATTATTGTTCATAAGGATGTGTTTTGAATTCTTTGTAAATATTTCAGTATAGTTGCTCATAAAGTTGGAATATTTTTTTCAGACCCAATCTTAAAACGTATTTCAATTCAAACGCCACAGTAATCTTATTAGTGCAGGTAGATGATTACATAATGAGTCTCCACTACCCAGGTGAAATGAATCCATGCATAATTTTGAATTACGTAACAATGCCCTTTTTTGAGCTATAAAAGGCCAGACGTCTTTTTCTTTTTCCTTGCTCCAAACCTATGTGCAACGAACCCATGTCTAACGAAGGGGGTGGTTGCTACCCCACCCCACTTCAAGAGTTTTCCGCTTTGCTAAACCCCTTACAAAAAGTAAGCCTCCCTCTAAACAACTGCTCCTAATTTCTTATGTAAGAACTTTGTTAAAGCCACGATTAGCTAATAATATTTCTATGATTGTTAGGTAATTGTTGTGTGAAAATTAGAGACATCCGTTTCTACATGGCTGAATGAGCGCAGATTAAAGACAGGAAGAGGCATTTTCAAAAGTCACAAAAGTGATATAATTACTTCAGTCGATTGAAAAACAGTTAACTGAAAAGTTGAGTACTATTCAGTATTTTGTGTGTATCCAAGACACTTTTAGTGAACTCTTGACATTACTTTTCTTGGCACTTATTCAGATCGTCTGAAATTTGAATGCTGACTGTAGCTGACTGTATGTCGTAGAAATTCTTCGTCAGCATGTTGTACCATACACTGCTGCCTATGGTAATGCATTTGTCTTCATGGGCGACAATGCCAGTCCAGGCAGAGGAAGGCAGATAAACCGCACTCTTGGCTTGTGAGGACATGGTACGGCCACAAATTCGCCAGACCTCAGTCCCTCGAGCATCTTTTGGGACCAGCTCAAGCGTCTTTGTACCCGTGCCAATGCAGAGAACACATAGGCCATGAGGCCAAAGCGAAAAAAGATGCTCGGATAAGGACCAAGGTGGCGCACCCCTGGGAAGTACATAATTCTTCCGAAATAATTTTCAAGACCAACGTAAGTGCCACTTACGTTGGTCTTGCACTGAAAAAATGTTTAATGCAAGACCAACGTAAGTGCCACATACGTTGGTCTTGCACTGAAAAGGTGCACAAATGCTTAATGCAAGACCAACGTAAGTGCCACTTACGTTGGTCTTGCACTGAACAGGTGCAAAATGTTTAATGCAAGACTAACGTAAGTGCCACTTACGTTGGTCTTGCACTGAAAAAATGTTTAATGCAAGACCAACGTAAGTGCCACTTACGTTGGTCTTGCACTGAAAAGGGGCAAATATGTTTAATGCAAGACCAACGTAAGTGCCACTTACTTACGTTGGTCTTGCATTAAGCGGAAAAAGCGAATTGCACATACGTTATCTTCTTTTTCTAATTAAAACTTTTTTAATCACTTACATATCTTCACACATAGTTTAAATTATGCGCAAATATCTCCTCTTTCAAAATTCACCAAAAACTCAATTTCGACAAAAATGTCACTTACGTTGGTCTTGCATTCAGCCGACGATTTCATCCTTTATTCAAAAGGGAAACAAAGATGAACAAACTCATGAGAAAAAAATGTTTGGCAAACTGTGATCTTTGTGCAGAACCAAACTTGCCGCGTAACCCCATTCTATGCAATTTATTGCGTTCATAGCAGAAATTGAAAATCATTCACCTATATGAAATGCAGGTGAACCGGTGCCGAACAAACTTTTTAATTGAATAGAATATTAATATGATTAAGATATGGATAGCTTGCCAATCAAAATTTCTTTCATGAGTTTTGCTCATCTTCGTTTCCTTTTTGAATAAATGATGAAATATACAAAGTTATTGAACTCCCAGCAGAAGTTTGAGTTTTATTTTCTTCGTGAATGAGGCTGTAGCTCAATCTAAATCGGGCGTGAAAACAATTTGAAAGCTTTTAACATCATGGACAATTAGAATTGGCTTTGCAGTCCCAGAGAATCTTAAGTTCGTTGTCCTATTCATAACGGGCGGATTTACTTATCAATAGCATCATTATTTGCTGGAGTCAAAGGAAAGTGGTGTACATCCCTTGGTCACTGATATTCAGGGGGAAAAGGGAGATGACATTTAATTCATTTTCAAAAAAATATGCACATACTAGAAGTGAGAACACACGTAGAACTGATTTTGATAATTTTAGACAATTTATTTTAGCAACATTATGTACTTGTTATGGGTGCGTCACCATTTCAGTTTCATGACCAATAATATTTATCAGTCTTGAGGATTTTTTAACATTCCGTGTTCAATTTCAGTAGACACTTCACTTATTGCGTAATCGGTGAACGAAATACTCCATGCAGTCTTTGCCTGGCTCTGCTGGAGTACACAAAGAAATTTGCTTTGCACAAAATAACAAAAAATATTAAAAAGTAGACAAAACAAAACGTAGACTTTCAGTTTCATGACCAATAATATTTATCAGTCTTGAAGCTTTTTGAAGATTCCGTGTTAAATTTCAGTAGACACTTCACTATTGCGTAATCGGTGAACGAAAACACTCCACGCAACCCTTGCCTGGCTCTGGTGCACAAAGAAAGTGCATTTGCACAAAACGAAAAAATATATTAAAAATATAAATATTTAACGAACGAACCATACTGAATAACCAAAGCATGCTTAAGTACAAAGATGCTCGTTTTATTTTTCTCCCCTTCTCTTTTGTATCATAACTCTTTAATTTGTTTAATTAAAATTTTTTAGGTTTTTTCTTTTTTTAAATATTAAAACATTAAAGACAACCATCTTTACAATAATGGAAAATATTCTCTCTTCGCAATGACATCTGTCATAGGCATTGATGAAACTCTATCAAATGTTTGTCTTCAGTGGTGTCTTGTTTGGTGTTTGTTGTGTGGGTGGTTTCAATCAAAATGTTGTCAACATCCATTAACACTATTTCCATCCATTGGTATTAATCCTCTAGTGCAATTTACAATATTAACACTTAAGGGACAAAGGGGTTTGCACTCCCGTTGGTGGCCAAGGGGGGGGGGGGGTCCATGGGACCCCCACGAAAAGGAAATTCCACTTTCCCGAAGGAATTTTTGGCACGAAATTTATACCACATGTGAAGGGTCATAAGAAACCCCCAAATCGGCAAAAAAAAATGAAATGTGTTATTCGGGCTGCAAATTAGGAGGCAAAACATTGTTTTCAAAACATGCGAAAATTGACAAAAAGACGGAAATTTCGAATGAGCCTTGTGCTTACATCGAAACTTTCTGAAAAAATTATTTTATGTTATATCTATTCTAGAAGACCCACATTGCATATATTTAACACAAAACTGCAGTTTTAATGGTGGGATCCTGTATTTTTAAGGGTGTTGCAAAAAGACACGTCATTTTCCCATAGACTTTGACAGTAACGCGTTTAGCAACGTCCATAACGAACTCGTTGTTTTCAGCACATAAAGGGTTGATTAGTTTTAAGTTACTAATAATTGGGTTACTTTACATGTATGGGTGAACTTATATCAGCAAAAAAAAATTGCTTTGGTTCTCGGTTTCTTATTCTTATTTTTAAAAAAATCTCAAAGGACTTCCGTTAGGGCCAAGTGGGGGGGGTTCCATGGGACCCCCACTAATTAACTCATTAACGGCTTGGCCGATTTTAATTTTTTTGGTATGAAAAGAAGCGCATTTAAAAGTCAGACAATTACAAAAAAATTTGACGCAAAAAATCCCACGCGTAAAGCGGCCAGCGCGAAAACAAATTTTGGGGTCCATAGGAACCCCCCCCCCCTTGGTCACTTAAGTGTTAACTCTGATTGTCAGACACAATAGAGATAAAACAGTTAAATTTGGCCAAGTTGCTAGCTTACTATTCTCGATATGGGTGCGTATCCAGATGGTTGGACATACAGATTTGCTAATTGGATTATTCTACAGGGTGCCCGACAATAAGGACCCAGAGTGCCTTGAAAAATTAAGATCATCCCTAGGACGTATTAACACTTAAGTGACCAAGGGGGGGGGGGGGGTTCCTAGGGACCCCCAAAATTGTTTTCGCGCTGGCCGCTTTACGCGTGCGATTGCCACGCCGAAATTTTTTGTAATTGTCTGACTTTAAATGCGCTTCTTTTCATACCAAAATAATAAAATCGGCCAAGCGTTAAGAGATTAATAGTGGGGGAGGTCCCATGGAACCCCCCCCCCCCCCTGGGCACTAGGACCCGTCATTTGAGAACTATTTTTAAAATAAGAATAAGAAACGAGAACCAAAGCAATTTTTTTGCTGATATAAGTTCACACATACATGGAAGAAACAAATTAGTAGTAACATTAAAAATAATTAACCCTTTATGTGCTGAAACAAAATTTCATCAGTACGTTGCCAAACCGTTACTGTACAAACTCTATGGGAAAATGACGTGTATTTTGCAACACCCGTAAAAAATACAGGATTCCCTAAAACTGCTGGTTTGTGTTAAATATAAGTAATTTGGGTCTTCTAGAATAGATATCAACATAAAATAAGTTTTAAAAGGTTTTGGATTGTAAGCACAAGGCTCATTTGAATTTTCCGTCTTTTTGCCCAATTTTCGCGTGTTTTGAAAACAATGTTTTGCCCCTAATTTGCACCCCAAAATAACAAATCTCATTTTTATTGCTGCTTTGGGGTTGTCTTATGACCCTTCACAGTGGTATAAATTTGATGCAAAAATTCCCTCGGGGGGAAAAGGGTTCCTTAGGGGGGGTTCCATGGAACCCCCCCCCCCCCCCCTTGGGCAACCAACGGGGTGATAAAACCCCTTGGTCCCTTAAGTGTTTAACTCAACAAGGGTACTAGTATGTCTCGGTGGTGACTTAACTCCCCTTAGGTGACATTGACTGGGAGTCCCGTGTGTTCGCCTAGCGAAATTAAAGTAGGAAGCTTTCTGAAGACCCAACTGCTGATCTTAGCGGACAAATTAAGTAGAGGCAATGGTCACGGAACCAACGCTGTGAATATAAGATTTTAGACCTATTTCTCACCAACAACCCACAACTTGTGAGCGATCAATTATGATCCCCGGCATCAGCCACCAGGATGAGATTCCTTTGATAGAACCTCTTTCTCTTCCCCGGTTGTTAACAACCAATTAGAATATTTACCATTGATACCGCAAATGTAGATGGTCTGACACAAAGACCCTGTTAGACCGAGTAACAAAAAATACAGCACTGGCACCACAAGTGGTAAGACATTGGGATACCCTTTAAAGTGGAGCTTTACTAGTCTGGATAAACACATTCATTTTCATACATTACCTCTAAAAGAAAAGCCAATCCATGGCATCTCTCACATGATCAAGCGGTTATTTGGAAAACACAAAGAGCATTTAAGCGTGCAAGATCTACTGGTTTAAAGATTGATAAACAAAATTCAACAACCATGCGAAAGGGCTGTTAAAAGAAACTTAGGAACTCATACTGGAAATGGGTACCTTCATCTTCATTGAATCACCCAAACAATTCTGGACTTTTTGTTTTTAAAAAAATCTAAGGACAGCTAGCATTAGTATCCAGCTCTCAGAAAACGGCCATGATATTTTAATATTGACAATACGAACAAGCGGAACCTCTTGAATAGTCAATTGAGTCCGTTTCACGAAGGAGACACCAATGTCAAAATTTAAGTATTAGTCCAGCAGCGGGAAGCCTGATTTTGGCAGAGATCCAAAATCTCTGATAAGTATTTTTTCAGCTGATTATTTCCTGAAAGGGTATACAATGGAACCAAGGTGGGTGTAACATTGCAAACCCTTGGGCATTTGAGAAATCCAAGATGGCCACCATGGCCTGTTTAAAAACTCAAAAAATTGCATTTTACACAGACAGCCACCCAAAAAAAATGTAAGGTAATTAGTGTGTCTGGTTAATTGTCCGCCTAGTTAAATCTTGGGTAGGAACTTAAAATGCAATGTATATTTGGAGTCACGCTTGAATAATTCGTGAATCCAAGATGGCCAACATTTGAAGTGGCAACACACAAATGCACTTTTCATGAGCGTGGCAAACAAAATACAAGTCCTAAAATGCAAGGTGGACTGTTGTTATTTGCTCTTGCCATAATATGTATGGAAATCTTAATACTAAATTTTACTGTCACTTGGCTAATAAAAGATTGGCCGCCGTGAATATTTTTAACAGCGCTGATTTTCGTAAATTAATTGACCTCCAAAACCAATGATAAATGAGGCAAAGCGC
>JAMKCH010048546.1:0-26844 GCA_023653785.1 Ophioderma brevispina
TGATGATGTACAGTCATGCTACCAGTGAATACATTCCAAAAGATCAATGTTTTGGTTGAATTTCAAGGTGGAAAAATGTTGCTAATATTGGAATCAAATAACCAGTTGAAAGCAAGCAACCTTTCTAGATATCTTCAAGGGGGTCTAAAAGAACATGAAAAACCATGTGGAGGGTGGTTTATTAATATGACCACCAAAAGTATGAAATGACCTACAATATAATAGAATAAAAGAGCGTTCATTTTGATTTTGTGGTGAAAGCAAACAACCTGTCTAGATATCTTCAGGGGGTCGAAAATAACATGAAAAACCATGTTGGCAAAATGTAGTCATGTAGGAGGGTTTGTTTGTTTGTTTTTTCAAAATATCTGCCAAAAGTATGAAATATGACCTAAGATACGGCAAAATAAGAGCATTAAATTTCATGTAGATTTTGTGGTAAAAGCAAACCATCTGAAGTCGTCCTCAGGGGTCTTTGTCCGTGTGTGTGCTACAGACTTTTGGTATACACTTTCGGTTCAAATGTTGTCTAGTTTTTTAGTGCAGTGATGGATCAAGTTCATACTTTTGGAAGCTTATACATCCGGGGGGACGTCTTAGTGGAAAAGGGGTACAGGGATGTGCGGCCGAGAAGGGTTGCATTTTCAGCGATTTTGGCATATTGAATGGTCCCTTTTCCTTACAAATTAGTATATGAAAGGGTTTCATTTCTTGCAAGTGTATTTTCTAGTGGTCAGTCAGGTATGAAGAATGCATGCAAACCACAAATGTGAAAAATTGTGCTGCGAGAATGGCTCATAATACATTTTAACTGTTAGTTTTCTCTCAGCTTCTGGGGCTTCGCCCCAAAACCTCCACCAAAGCAGGTATAAGGACGGGTAGCAAATCTGTCATTTTTGGTATATTTTCGGGGTAGTGGTTCAAACACCCGGCCGCACATCCCTACCCAAACCAAAAGTGAGAACCCCCGGGTTATACATTGAGACAAGTGGTCTTATGTGAGGTCACAGATGATGTCAAAGGTCATTAAGGGGTTATGGGTCATTTGGTGCATGTGGTATATACTTTGGGTTAAAAGTTTTAGCTTTTTAGTGCACAGTAATGGATCAAGTTCATACTTGGTATGCTTATACATTGTTTATCTTATGTGGGGCCACAGATGAGAACGTTGAAGGTCATTCAGGGTCACTTAGGGTCATTTGACCACATTTTCGGATGATCTATTTGGGACTGCTGTCCATATTATTTTTTTAAAAATGGCCGTCAAAAGTATGAACTTTAACTTAAAATATGGTAGAAACAAACAGTGTTGATATACAGGGTGTCTCAGAAAGAATTACACCCTAACTATTGGTGACCATAACTTCAAAAGTGAGTATCCATTTGATAATTTAAAAAGACATCTTAACACGCACATTATTTTTCATATTTTATGTAAACAGCACCGATTCAGTTTTCACTAGTTTTTGAGAAATAAGCGATTATGCAACACAAGATTGCCAAGGACCTTCCAAGTTTGTAATAAAGTTATTCAGACAGAACAGGCGAAATATCAATACTTCTTTCATTTTTCTCTTTTTCATTTTAAATTTCTTTAAAACAAAATATATAATAAATGATTTTTTGCAACGGTTCAACATAATATTGCCCGTACATTTAACAAAAGAATTTACATCTTTCTTTTTTCACTTAAAAAAATTTGAAAAAATGAAGAAATGTCATCGACATCTTCAGTCTTTTTTGACAAATTATATTAAACCATGTGTGTCGCCAGTACAGGCAAATTCCTTTTTTCATTTTAATTTAAATTGAATAATCCAGGCAGCTTTGCTAAAATTATGCTTTGAAATTAATATTGAAAACGTAGTAAGATTGATATTCAACTAGGTTGTAGCATTATAAAAATCTAAGAACGGTTTCAACACCAAATTTTCACCTTTTTTGTTGCTAAAACTTGGATCCGATTTGTAGATTTTCCGTTTTGATAAAATGCTTGCGAGAATTTGTATATCCATCATGCCAACAATGCAAAGTAAAAGTAAATGAAACGTGAATCGACCAAATCACTCTTCAAATTCATAAAGAAATACCAAACTCCTTGCCAGTTACTTCATAGAACACGAGTAGCCTTTTATTAAAAAGGGGAATTTTGAATTTGCACTCAAACTCAATGCGCCTCATGTTGCGCACAAGCAGTCAGTCCACATACGTGGACTAGCTAGGGAGGGCAAGGCGGGCACGTGCCCCATTCGCCACCTCAGGGCGCTGAAATGATGTTGGAGAAAATAAAATTGACACAAATAAAATATTGGTTGTTGTTTGTTTTGTTGTTTGTTGTTGTCCACAGGCAGTTTAACAGGGCGGCGCCAGGGGTTTTTAACCAAAAATAAACAATTTTCAAATTTAAGAAAATGGGTTTTACACCAATACATTGCGAAAAAATTAGGGGTTTTTAACCAAAATGAGGTCATTTTGTACGTTTTCGCCCCTCATGAGGTTGCGCTCGCTCCTCATGATTTTACCCTGTCACGCGCACCTGGTTTATAGTTCATCTGCTTCAAGACTAAATCCCAAGAGGGGCAGTAGAGTCATCTCCTTCATGATATGAATACCTGAGAGCTCGCCGCAGTCACTCACACATGGTAAAACCCGAGAACTTCTGGGGGCTTTCCCGCACCCTGGACCCCGCTATGTGGCATTAAAGTTCAAATTGCTTCAAGATCATGCGATAACTGAAGGAGCTCTATAAGGAGGCACCAATGTGCTTAAACCCCGAGGGAGCTTCCAGGGGCACCTGTTAATTGAAATCAATCGTTGCATCTTTAACACCACCCCTGAATAGACACGGTGTGAAAAGAGCATATTTGGGGAGGCCAACATCCCTGCAGGTACCCCGCGAGCACAGTTTGTTTAGAGGATGAGACGGTAACGTCAGCAATACGAAAACATTTGAAGTTTTATAGTTTGGTCATCTGGAGAAGTGACCGTGTAGAGAAGTATCATTTCTCAGTGGATTTGTCTTCTATGAAGGTTAATGAACAATTTAAGTGGAGGTGCCCCTCATGAAAGTGTGGTCGGAATCTGGGAGGGGTTCAATCTCTTGAGTAGCCTATAGCCGGAGCAATGAACGGACCAGTGGGTAGCCAGCTTTTTTTTTCAGGGGGGGGGCAAATGGGGGCACACATATTTTCAAGGGGGGCATGCAATATTAACATTTTTAGTAAGGATAGGCCTATGTAATCACTAATTTTTCAGGGGGCAAGAGGGGCAAGATTCCCCACAGGGGGGGCAAGCTGCCCCCCCTGCCCTACCAAAAAATTGTTGGGACCTGGAAAAGAGATAGGTGGGACAAGGGAGTGGTGGGTGTGTTTTACGTTGGGGGCGGGGGCGGCGGGCCCCGCCACCCCTCATTTTCCCTCCCTTATTAACGGTCTGGTGACTTTCATGTGTTCATTGTAACAAAGGTCACGTCCTTCATGAATAAATTAATTCGATCCATATATTATTCCTTGCATCGTAGCTTTGATTGGCTATTAAAACTGAAAGAATAATTCATCGTCGCCCGTATATGGAAAACAACCCCCCGCGAATTTTTTCCACAATACTCGTAAAAAATTTACAAACTGTCGCAAGACGCTGTTCGCCCCTTTGAGCAGGAAAATCGTCTGCACGTGCTCGTCACTCGTCTTTTCAATTGCGTGACCGATAACATTGAAGACCGTAGCGCTGCACTGGCATCTAAAGGGTGAGAGGGCGGGATAGAGAGAGTTCAGAGAGAGATGAGAGAGAGGGAAAGGATAGAAGAGGAAGTGAGGAGATGGAGAGGAGAGGGGTCGGTGAAAAGGAGGGAAGGGGATCGAGAATGGAGGGAGAGAAGAGAAAGAGTTGAAGGGAAGAGGGGAGAGAGAACGGGAAGGCAACAAATAGGTAAGAGGGGAACAAGGAGAGGGAGTGGGAGAGAAGGGAGAGGAGATAGAGAGAAATAATTGGTGGCGAAAAGAAATGGGGATAAGAAGAAAGGAGAGAGAGGAGAGAGAAGGTAAAAGAGAGGAGAAAAGATGGGACATGGAGGAGGACGAAGACAGGGGAAATAAAGAAAGACAAAGAAAATGAAGGGCCTGGCCGGGGGGCACTCACTATGGGGAAAAATGGATATGGTGTGTAGTCCCTCGCGCTCCAAACCCAGGGGCGGTGACCAGAGGACAGAAAAAAATAGGGGTCTTTTGGTGAGAGACAACCAAATTACCCCACATAGGCTTTTCAGAGCGGTGACAAATTTGCAAATTTTGCAAAAAATGGGTATTTTAAAAAAAAAAAAAAATTTTCCTAAAAAATAAAAGGTATTCGGGTGAAAAATTTTGAAGCATTTTCCGGGAGGTCTTTGCGTGACAGGGGTAAATTTTCACAAATAATGGGGCTTTTTGTGACTTAAGAACAAAATAATGTGGTCTTTAGGTGACAACTGATGCTGAACATTGGTCTTAATACGCGGCCGTGGAGAGGCCCCGAGGACCATGGGGCGAGAGAGAGAGAGAGAGAGAGGCGGGAAGGAGAAGATACGTGAGGAGCGAGGTAGGAAGAGAGAGGACAGGTGTGTGGCTCGGTAACGACGACTGTCCACAAGAGGTAGAGGTAAACGGTAGGAATAAGCAGGAGGGATAAGAGCTAGAACGGGAGAGCGTCGGACCGGGAAGGCGAGTGGTAGAACCGGTATATATGCATAGAGAGAGAGAGGACCGGGTAGAAGGTACGGTGGGAAAGAAGAGAAACGGAGGCAAGAAGAAGTGTAGGATAGGGGGCGATGGGAGGGAAAGAGTGGAGAAAGTGCGGAGAGGAACGGGTAAGACGGTGAGAGCAGGCGGACCTTTGGACAGCGGTAGGGAGAGGGCAGCAGGAGGAGAGGGGATAGTAGAGGTAGGAATGTAGTAGTTATGGATATAGATTTTAGTGTAAAAGGGACGGAGGGAGATGTATAGAGACGGGTAAGGGTCCTAGATTGGTAGAAGAGAGGGTGGAGAGGAATAAGGGAGGGGAAAGAGACATAATGATAGGATCGCCCGGAAAGGTGACAGATTAGAGAGGGAAGGAGATCGAGAGAGGAGAGAAATATCCTAGAGGGGAGAAGCTCGATCTAGAAGAAGGCCAAGCTTAGAGGAGATGGAGAGAGCGGAAAGAGTGGAAATGAAGGAGGAGGGAGAGGGAAGGGGTAAAGTAGATAGAGGGGGAAGGAAAGGTGAATTGGACATGTGAGAGGCGAGAGAAGGGAGAAGGATACGTAGGGGTTACGAGAAAGAAAGCAACAGAAGGAAAGCTAGACGAAGGGTAATAGAGAAAGAGAGATAAAGGGTGGAGAGAGAGAGAAGGAGGAGGAAGATGAGCTTAGAGGGGATGTGGAAGTGAGAGAGGCACGACAGGTTAGGGAAAAAGAGGATAGATGGAGAAAGGATGGAGAAAAGAGAGGGAGAAGACACGCGAGTAGGGGAAGCTGAGAATAAAGGTAGAGGCAAGAGAGACGGGGAAAAGAGGGAGGTGGGGGAAAAGTATCGTCTTTCCCCTCTTTCTTTTTCCTTTTCTATTTCTTTCATTTTTTTATCTTCCCTTTTCTTTCCTTCTTCTCCCTTTTCTCACGTCTCCCTTTCCTTTCACTATGTCTTATCCCCTTCTTTATGTATCATACTCTCTTTTCTCTTGCGAGAGAGGGGCAGAGACCGGTGGAGATGTAGAAGGGTAGAGGGAAAAATAAAAGCAATTAGGGAACAAGGGTAAGAGAGGCAGAGAGGGAGTAGGGAGTGAGGGAGGTGGGGAGAAAGGGGAAAAGAGGGAAAGGGAGAGTGGAGGGAGGAAAGGAAAGAGGAGGGGGAGAGAGGGAGGGAGAGAGGAGGGAGTAGGAGGGATAAGAGAGTGAGGGAGAGATATTTGATATGATCTATAGGAGAGATTGATACTGAGGTATGGCAGAAAGGACTAGGTATGAGAGATTGAGAGATTGAGTGAGATAAGTGAGGGATAGATTTGGAGGGATTGAATGGCTGGAGTGGGAGGGCGAAGAGGGAGAGGGATGTGAGAGGAGCTATAGAAGGTACAACATGAGACGAGGGAGATGAATGAGACGGGATAAAAGATGAAGGGAGGATTGAGGAGGGATGCATATGTGAGACAGAGCTATAGCGGGAGAGGGAGAGTGAGGGATACAGTGTAAAGAATGAAGAAGATAATATTTATTTGTAACATTTTGTTTATTTATTGGGAGGGAGTGTTAACACAACAGGAACATAGTATTTTTATATGAAAGTATGGGAGAGGTTATATTGACTAACAAGGGGGTCCGGAATTATGGATCACAATATTGTTAAAAAATATTCATTTAGTTGCAGAGAGGGAGTTGATGGTTGATCTGTTAGTTCGTGAGTATAGATTTTAGTTATAACAACATCAGGGCTAGATATTTGAGAGGATCTAATAGATTTTACAATTCGTAGTGATATTATGTTTCTCTAAATTATAAATTCCTTAATTACTCCATATTTAAGTTAACAACGAATGTTTTTATGTCAGTGCTTTTTACCACAGTACCCTATTCTGGTTGTATATTTTGCGTAGTGAGCTTCTCGTTCCGCCCCTTTTTCCCGCCCTTCTTTCTCCCTCTTTGCCCCCTCTTCCGTTCTGATTCGCGCTCGGTCTGTGCTTTGCTCTTTTCTTTCTTTCTTTCTTTTGTCCGTTCTTTTTTCCTTTTCCTTTCTCTTTTTCTATTCTTTCTCTTTCTTCTTCTTTCATTCTCGTTGCGCCCCTTTCCTTGTTCTTCTTTCTTTCTATTCTTTTCGGTTCCCCTTTCCCTCTGGGGGGTCTTTCCTTTGCCCCGCCTTTCTCTTCCTTCCTTTCTCGTCGTTTCCTGTTTTCTTGCTTTCTTTCTTTCCTTTTTCTTTCTTCGCTTTTACTTTCTTCTGTCTTCCTTCTTTTCTTTTCTTTTTTGTCTTTCTTTCTTTTATTTCTCTTTCCTGTCTCCCTTCCTTCTTTCTCTTTTCTGGTCCTCGTTCTGTCCTTTTTCTTATGTTTCCATTCTCCTTATTCTCTTCTTTTTCATCCTTCTGTCGTTTTTTCTTCTTCTTCGCGTCGCGGCCCTCTGTCTCCGTGCGCCCTTCTCTTCTCCAGAGTGCCCGCGGGGCCAGTATGCGATGGGATCCGGTTTCCCTCTTTTACCTTCTCGTTGCTGTCTCATTCCTCGCGTCTTTTTTTTTTCCGTCTTCTTCGTTCTTTCTGCTTTCTCTTAGCTTTCTTCTTCCCCCGCTTTCTTGCTCTCTCTTTTCTCTTCGCTCTCTCGCGCGGTCGCCTCCGTTTCCCCTCCTTCCTACCTCTCCTCGTTCCTTTCTCCCTTTTTTTTCTTTTTCTTGCGGGAGTGTGTGCCCAGGAACATAGTCGGTTTTAGAGGGTCATTCGGTCTCCTTTTCTCTTCTTCTGGTCCCTTGTGCCCTGCCGTTCGCGTGAGGTCTGTCGTTCTGGCTGGCTCTTTGCTCTTCTCTCTTGCCTGGTTCCGCGTGCGGGCTCAGGCCGGCGCCCTTCTGCCGGTGGCCGCGGCAGAAGGGTATAGCTGAGTGTGAAAAAGAAAGAATAGAGGGAGAGAGCCCTGGAGGGAGAGAGGGAAGAGTGAACAGTAGAGCGAAGTGAGGAGTAGGGGACGAGACTGGGAAGAGAGGTGGGAAACAAAACGGGGAAAGATGTGAGATAAGATAGAACGGGGAAAGAGGAAGACAGATGGAGTGTGCGGAGGGGTGAGGATCTTCTCCACTGCCGCGGTCTCTCTTTCCTTCCAGTCTTGTTTTCTTGGCTCTCATTCCTTTCGCTCTCTCACCTGGCCGTGCGCCCGGTCTTCCATGCGCCCCCCCCCCCCCCTCCTTGTCGCTCTTCGTCTTTCTTTCTCTTGGTCCCGCTTTGGTCCCTTCGCTCCGGCTTTCCTTTCGGTCGGGCCCCTTGTTTCCGTCCCCGGGCTTCGGCTCCCTTTCCCCGACCATCTATTGTATTCCATCACGTCTGTGCTCGGTTCTTTTCTTGCTTTTCCGGGCGGCCGATCGCCCCACGGCTGCGGCCGCGTCCCGGGCAGGGTAGTGGAGGGCACACGTAGAGCTGGGCAAAGACTCGGCGAAAGACCGAGAGCCACATATGCTGCAGTGTCTACACTGCTAATTTGAGTCCCCAGCCCTTCCGCCAACAACCACCCACCCTCCCCCCTGTAACACAGAACCACCTACCCCTCTTGGCACTACCCCACCTGTCCTCCTGCACCAAGCCCCCTTCTTCCTCTGCACCCGCCCCCCCCTTCCCCTCTTTCCCCCCTCCCCGCAGGCTGATCCTTCCCCCTCTTCCGATATCCTGCTCTCCTCCCGCTGGCCACCCCCTTTTCCCTCCCCGTCCCCCCCGGGGGGTCGCTTCGTGTCGGCCCAGCGGCGTGGTGCGCAGCCTCCAGTGTCCCCGCCCTCGTTTCCCCCTCTATATGTGGTGGTTAGTATCTCATAGTGGGGCCAGGTGTGGACTTTAGAGGTTTTGGAAGGAGGTGGGGGAGAGGGTATGAAGGGTTTAATTGTGGATGGTATGGGGTAGGGGGGGGGGGGGGTTGTTGGAAAAGGGGGGGTGGTGGGTTGGCGGTGTGGGGTGGGAGGTGTGAGGTGAGGCGGGGGGGAAGGGGGGGGGCGTGAGAGTGTGGGGGGGGGGGTAGATGGGGGGGTGAGGTGGTGGGGGGGGTTTGGTGTGTCGGCTTGTCTGTGTAGGGGGGGCAGGCTGGTGAGACTAGGGGGGGAGGGGTGGGTGTGGGGTGCGGCATGAGTCGAGTCTTTTTAATTAGGCTGTTTTTGAGGAGGGGCCTAGGGGGACGGATGCGAGGTTTCGTGGCGGTGGGCTGTTCTGTGTGAGTTTACTTGATGAAGAGTTATGGTGAAGGTATGCGGGAGTAGTTAGGTATTGGCTATGGGAGTTGGTTAGTTGTTCCGGGCGTGCGGTAATGAAGTTGGTGGCTTTGGTTTTGTGTGGAGGAGAGTTGGGGTATGTTAGGTACTTGATGGGTGTTTTTAGGTGTGGTTGTGTTGGGTTTATATTATTCTGTTGGTGTGAGATTGGTTTGGTTTGTGCTATTGTTATGTTGGTGTTGTTATGTGTTGTGTGGGAGGGTGGGGGTTTTGTGATTGGGAGGTTGGGTGAGATTATTGTTAAGTTTTGTGTGTTAAAGGGTGGGAGTTGATTGTAGTTAATGGGAGTTGGTTGTGGTGTGGTGCGTGGGGGTTGGGTTGTGAGTGTGTTGGTGTTGTTGTCGGTGTATGGTTTTTGTGCAATTGGGGTTTTTTTCGGTTGTTTGTGTTTTTGTGTGGGTTTGTTGATTGTTTGTTATAGGTTCACTTTTCCCCTTCCCCTTGGTCTGTGTTGGCTGATCTTGGCCCCCTCTTGGGGCTTCGCTCTTCTTCCCCTCCACACCCCTACCTTCCCAACACCCGTCCCCTTCCCAAACGCCAACCTCCTCCTTCCAAAATTCCAACCCAACCCATACCCCTTCCCCAACATCCTAAGAACAACCCTAACCTCTCAAGTTCCCAGAAATGCTCATCCCACCTTCCAGGATTCTGCTCTCCGCCCCGGCATCTTGTCGTTCCGTCCCCCTCCATGCCCCCCTCTCCCTTCCGGCCCCCTCCTGACGCCGCCCTCTTTTTTCCCTGCCGCTCTACGCCCCTGCCCTCCACCCTTTCGCACTCCCTCGTCCTCATGGCCGCCTTCCCCCTCGCTCCCCCCGCCTCGGAGTGGGCGCTTGTTTCCTCTCTGTTTGCCCCACCATTGCAATTTCCCATGAACACATACAGAATTTAAAAAAACATGAAAATCGCTCGCTTAAGGCCGCCGACTCAGAATTTTCCCGAGAGAGGGCTACATCATTTTCAAGCATAAATCGTGTTGTTTTGCATATACGATCCGCCCACTCACAAAAACATACTGTCCGTTTTTACAAAACACGTTTTCCGAGAAATCGCAATTCAAATGTAGCCGCGGACCTTTCATTTCTATAACGGTAAAACGAAGCAAAACGAAACATCTAGACTTTTACTTTTTGAATAAAACAATTTATCAGTCCAATAAAACCATAAATGCAACTAAACACTGTAATTATACCAGTTTATGTCTGTATTGTGAAATCACAAATAATGAGGGTGTCGATTGCAAATACGCTAACGCCATTTTCCGTTGTTTTCATGTAGTAAATTAGATCACTATGTGAAAACTTATTTAGAAATTCACGGATGGAAATACGGTGAGTCAAAATGGTTCTGTCCTGGAGTGAAAATCGTATATTTTGTTGCATCATGGGCAAAATACGAACGACCTAAATCAAACCGTGTAAATGAATGGCGATTTTAAAATAACGACAGTATGTGAAATGCGGATATGATGAATTTTGATGAAAATTGTAAAAAACTGGAAATTTATAAACTATAATTAACTACTCTGCATCTAACATTTTGAAACTTGTGGATGGCAAGAACTCGATGAACTAAGTAAGTAAGGCGGAATTTCGCAAAACCTCAAAATGTGGAAATACGATAGTATGTGGATGTGGGCGACGTATATACATAATACTACTTTGTCCAATATAATAATCACTGTGTGAACTATAACTCATCCTCAAATACAAAGTCCCTTCATGGTTAGAAAAATCACAACTTTGTTATAAATTCCGGGTCCGGTCATTTTGTTTTATCATTGTATCCTATGGCACTGTTATACTGTTCATCAATGTTTACTGCAAAGCTGCGTGAAAACGGAAAATCCGATTCATCTCAAACTTTGGAATTAAGTATTTGAGGTGACTATCTTGAGTTCTTGTTGACTATTTTTACTTATCTGCATACAAAAATTATATTTAAAAAAACAAAACTCTCTGAGTCAGCCTTTAAGAGGCCAAGAGTTTCAGTTAAAAAAAACAAGATTCTCCGCAATAAGAAGCCCAGACATCCAGGCAATTTGTATGTTTAACTTTTAAGTTTGCCGTACTTTAATCAAAACCATTTCACTTTTTTATTATAAAATCGCTCCGTTTACATATAATTCCTGATGTCTGGCTTCATCATTTCATATTTTTTGAAAATTTTACCACTGTTACAAAAGACTCCTATTTTTGGGAAAAGTTTGAAATGTTGTACCAAAGACCTCTATCTTTTTAAAAATTTAAGGCAAAAATCTCACCCAAATGACCCTTTTTTTTTGAATTGCCCCCCGCCCCCGGGACCCAAAGTCCTAAAAAAAAATCCTTCCGATACCAACATAATATTTCTCTCTGCTCTGTTTTGTAGCTATGGGTCATCAAGATGAACAACATACTTTAATACATTCCCGAAATGTAAATCGAATCTGAACATACCTTTAATAATGTGAGCGGCATGTGCACATGGCCTACAAACTATTTTCCGTTTTATTACCGTAAACAAGCCACATTTTAACCGGTAGAATCATAATGGAATAAGTTAAGCAAATATATTTTGCAGATAGATTAAAAAAGGTTTCTATGGTCCCAAATACTCATATTTGATGGTATGAAGAAAAGGTGGGGGTTCGGGTGTGGTGGTGGGGGCGGGGGGGAGCGGTGCGGCGCGGAGAACGGCCACTTCATCCGGGGCGGTTGTCGTCCCCTACACTAGGGTGAGCAGTAGAGGGGTTCGCTATGCCGGGGGGTCCCTGTTGGGGGGGGGGACCGGTGGGGGGGGGGTCGAGGCGGGTATGGGGGTTGTTGTGGGGGGTGGTGGGGAAGTAGGCGGTATTGGGGGGCGGGGGTTCGGAGTAGGGGGAAGCGGTTCGTGGGGTTAAGGGTGGGGGTGGGTGGATAGGCCTGTAGTTTTGTGGGGAGGGGTTGTTGTTAGGTTGGGTGTGAGGGTGGGGTTGTGGCTGGGGGGGTGGTGGGGGTGGGTGGGGGGGTGTGTGGGGGGGTAGGGGGGGGTTGTGGAGGGGGGGGTGGGGTGGTGGGTTGGGTGGTGGGGTGTGGTTGTGTTGGTGGGGGGGGGTTGTGTGTGTTGGTGTTGGGGGTGTGTGCGGGGTTTTGTGTTTTGTTGGGTGGTGTGGGTGTGGGTTGGTGGGGTGTGGGGGGGGTTGTTGTGGTGTTGGGGGGGGGGTGGGGGTGGGGGTGTGGGTTGTGGGGGGGGGGAGGTGGTGTGTTGTGTATTGTTGGCGGTTGGGTGGTTTGGGGGATGTGTGGTGGGTGGGGCTTTGTGTTGGGTTTTCCGAGGGGTGGGGGGGCTGCCTGTTGGGTGTTTTTGTGGGAGGGTGTGTTTGGGTGGTTGGGTGGGGTGTGTGGGTTTGGGTGGTGGGGGGGTTGTGGGTCTGATTTTTTGTTTGAGTGTGTTGTCTTTACCTGTAGTTTACGATAAGCATTGCAAATTTCGCATAACAACCTACAATTTAAAAAGAAAAAAATCGCGCTTAAGAGTCCAAGGGTTCATGTTAAAAATACAAAGATTCTAGCAACATGCAAATTATTTTTCTTTCATTTCACTAACAACTAACTGTCAATCATACTTGTCCCACAGTAACGGGTGGTTGGTGAGAAATAGGGGGGGGGGAGGGGGGAGGAGTGTTTGGGGGGGGGGTGGGAGCTAGATCCGGGGAAAGGTCGACGTCCTTTAAGTAGTTTAAGAAACATCACACTTTGTAATACATTTCCAGATCCGGAATTTTTTGTTATACACACTAGCCTATGGTAGTGTTTTATCTACAACACCCACAAAATGTTACTTACATCAAAAAACCAAAAATCCGTTTCAAACCTCGCAACTTTGGCATTGAACATTTTATGGTGACTCTTCTCTCTATTATTCTACTTATATAAACACAAAAAATATATTTGAAATCTGCTGTGTCAGCCTTTAACGAACATTTTCTTTCTACAAGCATGCATGACATTCACAATGTTTCAATCAGTTTTTTCTCTCACTAGTAGCTGAAAACACAATGAATCTAGAGGTTACAGCATTTTATATTGTACCACTTGAACTTGCAGACATTAGTCGGGGGTCGCGAAGCGAATGTGAATTAAACAGATGCCTGTATAATGTAGCCTTAGTGGGGGGGGGGCTGTAAGAGAGAAAGGCCTAAAAGTCAATTGGACATACCACGGTAGCCTTCAAGAGTACTGGAAACTAAACTGCAATTTACTGTAGCGCGATCAATATGATATTCTCCCACCCTTCTCCTTCTCCCTCATCATTCTCCTCTGCTCTCATTTCTCACTCTCCCTCTCCCCCTCTTCTCAGGTGCCAGTCGTTCCTCTTGTCTCTTCCGTCATCACTCGCCTTCTCGCTCTTTTCATTTGTTCTCTTCTTCAGGCGGCTAAGATGCACGATTTTCTCGTCTAACGTAAAATATCAAAAGCGAAACCCCTTGCGGCGATAGAGGGGCGACATATAATCTCTGTGTGAAACCCTGGGTGAATCAGGTGGTGGTAATGTTGTAGTTACATTAGCTTTGTAGCGTATAAGCCCGTCACACACACGGTCAGGGTATTTAGCCGGCTGACATGTTTCAGTTTTGTAGACTTAATGACCCATTCTTTTTTCACAATTCTGCGGGGGACATATTGAAGAGTAAGAATTAGTAAATAACATATAACAGATGTTGAATCTTAAAAAGGAATTTTTATTATGGGCAATAATCGTCGCCAATGTGTTTGTGAAAAATTAAAGATTTTGATTACGTCACGGCATGATTGTATTATATTGCTTCGGGACCCATTCAGGTAATGAACGTCCGTATCCGCTACATTGGAAAAAAAACAAACACCACCCGGGGGGAGATGTAGCGGCTTCGTCATTACGATCTTTTTTGAATCAGTAGGGAAAGGTAAATTTTTTGTGACTGTTTAGACATAATACACGGTGTATTTAACATAGTCGGATTTATCTATAGCGGTCGGCTCCCGATAGAAACTGAATATCTGATACCTGCACACGTGACCCTGGTACCAGTGACACGTGGACAGCCAACTATTTCATCTCGTTACCGTGTTATAACTACAATACGGCAGAGGAAAGAGCCGACCCCAGGCCGCAAGCAAGCCTTCTGATCTCTGTTGTCACATCGTAATCGAGATAAAGAGGTGGAGACTATACATGTGGTTTCTCTAGTACAGTAGGTAGGGACAAGATGTGCTCGATTTGGGCATTGGGGGGATTTTTTCCGAAATGCGGATTCCAAACGGTAATTTGTGAACTGCTCACATGCATTTACTATGGCGTCGCGGTCCCAGGTGACATTAAAAAATCATCTCTTAAACCTTTGCTAAAGATCTTAGTCAATATCATTATAAATTAGAAAAATATGAAAGTTCACATCAATCATGGGGGGGGCTTCTGTTAAATTCCTGTGCATACCAGTAGCAAAAACTTCTCCAAATCCGGAAACTTCCCCTGCAAGAGGGGGAAGTAATCTCTATCAACATAATACCCTTAACATACGTCGCCATTGCTACAGAAGCTATGCGCTCTGAGCCCATCGCACCGATACACTCTAATATCAAAAACAGCCCTATTATAAGGTCAGGTTTATATTAAGCAACCGCCAAAACGCATTGCACTCGCTGGGTAACAGGTGCACTTCTGAGCGGCTCTATGATCATGAAACAGCAAGAAACCAAGAGGGAAGCCGTTGCTCTCTAAGTTTCAGCTATACAAGCACTTCATCTCGCGTCATCTCCCTGCTCCAGCAGGTCTACAATGTGACTTCTGTGCCTACTTCATAGCAGAATTGCTAAGGCTATTCAAGGGCCTTACTGCGACCGTTGAAGGACCCTATGCCAATTAGTAAGAGATGATGATGGGGCCACACCGGTCTGTCTCTATAGAAGGGGCGGCAGAGGAGACTTTCCCACACACCCTGGACATCAAGCCAAAGGTCCAAGGAGAACTTAACTAATGAATGCATTCAGAAATGATTCTCCTCTCCAGTCAACAACCGCCAACAGAATGTTTTCAAGCATATGGTAAGGGAGGGGAGGGAGGGGTTTCTCCCAATACAAGGAGACATCAGAAAGTGTTATGAACAAAGTAGTGGGAAGTGGGGAAGTAACCGCAGAACCGATGGCTACTGTTGATTAAAACTGTTGGGCCAAAAGTGCGGAGGAAGCAGAGTGTTCCACCAAACTCGAATGGGGGGCTAACTCCCCAGGGTTCTGGCAAATAAAACCTTTGCAGAATCTTACCAACTGCTTCTCCACAACATTTTTGACGGCCCTTTGGCCATTATTGCTATTCAAACATCGCGCGACTTGCCGTTGGACATCAGCGTCGTGGCTCTGCGCACCGAGATTTTTCAGAGAGCTTTGTCTAGACTCCTAGAAGGATTGGAGGGTGTAGCTGCCCGACAATGGATGATATTTTTGATCATGGACCCACACAAGAGGCGCATGACAAGTCCGAGATGTTCTCTATACGCCTCAGAATGCCTGGAATTTTTCAAAAAAGACGAAGACCAAGTCTTGTGCCATATAATTTTCCTCCGAATGCATCGAGAGCCGTCCAGAGAAAACCAAGGCAATTCGGCAATTCCCAGAGCCGAAACCGTGTACAGAGTTACAACGCTTCAATGGGATTGTCAACCAGTTGGCGCCAAATTCATCCTGATCTTTGGGTTTGTTTGCTAAACTGATGATCCTCTTCTGTCAAGCCTGCTGAGAAAGGGGACATAAACAATGGCTCTGTGACCACCACAACAAGCAGAGCATTTGAGTCCATCAAGGAAAGCTCACCATCACCAGACGTGCTTGCTCACTATTACACAAACAAGAAATATGCATTGGTTGTGGCAGATGCTTTGCCGTGATGGGAAGCCTTGGAGCGGTACTTCTCCAAGTGACAATAACAGGGGACTGACGAGGAAGTCGCGGTGTCTCTTCACCTATCTTCTTACGCAGCGACGCTCCCCTTCACAGATACGGAGAACGCTATGATTGATAGAGAAAAGGGCATTTGGCACAACGGTGGGCATGCGAGAAGTTCACTGATTACATTCTTGGCACAACATTCAGTCTTGAAACCAAATCACGACCTCTTGTACCAATGTTATCAAGCACAAATCTTTCCAAGTACCTCCAAGAGTGCTCCGATTCCGCTTGCGGATGGCTCGGTACAGTCCTGAGGTCAAGTACGTCAAAGAGTATCCCATCAGTCCACAGCGGATGCCCTATCTCGAGCACCCAGTGAGTGCGCCAAACAAGGAGAGGATACCCGAATTCCTGAACGAGTTGGAGAATATGCGCAACAGACTTTGAGATTCCTTCCCGCCATCAAGCAAAGTCTGATAGAGATCAGAGATGCCAAGAACATGATCGCATCTGCCCCCAAAACATTAAGACAGTATTGAAAGAACAATGGCCACTCATCATGCCCTCACAACCAGTTCTTCGACCCTATTGGGAAAAGAAGCAACACATGGGGGGACAATACATCGCCTACATCACATACTGTGTATTTTACAAAGCACGTTTTCACGTGAAAATCGCAATCAAAATCTACGGAGACATTTCATGTCTATACGGTTAAAAACGAAGCATAAAAGAACTCTACACTTTATGTTTTGAAGAAAACATTTTAAGTCCAATTTAAAACATAAATCAACTTAATACTGCACGTATACTATCTTAATTAGGCTACAAAGTTATAAGTCTGTATGTGAAATGTAAAATAATGTATATTGCAAAATACGACGAATATTACACGTTGTTTTTCAATGTACGTAAAAATAGATCACATGTGGAAAAGCTGTTTACGAAATAACGATGAAATACGTCAAAAAGGTCTGTATGTGCAAATCGTTTATTTTGGGAGCGGCAAAATACGACGTATATCAAACACGTGTAAATGAATGGCGATTTTTAAATACGACATGGCAGTATGTGAAATACGGATATAGTGATTTTGAGGAAAATTACAAAAATCTGTAATTATAAAACTAATATTAGGCATCTCACATTTTGAAACTTTGTGGATGGCAAGAACTCGATGAACTAATTAAGTAGACGGAATTTCGCAAAAAACCTCAAAAATGTGACATACGACCGTATGTGATTGGCGGGCGACGCCGATAAGGGACTACGCCGACCCAACCGTTTGGTGGGGTTTTTCTGAACCCCGTCATCACTCCAGCTTGAAGTCCTTGACCAGTTGCATGAAGGACACCTTGGGATAACTAAGTGCCAGTCTGAGCTAGAGATTCTGTTGGTGGCCCCTCATCACTAAAACAGATTGAGGGCTACTGTCAACAAGTGCCACATCTGCGCTGAACTCCGCCCAGAGCGGCGTGAACCCCTCATTGCTCTATCCTTCCCGCACGAGCTACCATGGTTCACGTTGTTGCTTTGACTATTTCCACCTTGAAGGAATGGACTACCATGCTTGTAGTCGATTACACAAGTCGATGGTTTGAAGTCAACTACTTCAAAGTCAGAGTCGAGCAGATGTCAGAGATGTTTGCAACCCATGCATCCTGAAAGAGTGGGACCGACAATGGTCCCCAATATGACTCAGATTAATTTCGCTCATTTGCAAAAGAATTGGAGTTCACCCATGTAACCTCTTGGGAAGAATTTCTCAAGGGAATTGGGGAAGCGGATAACGATTGTACAACAACCAAGAACATCCTGAAGAAGAGTGAAAAAAACCCATACTTAGGACTTCTAACTTACCGTACAGCCTTACTGCAAAAAGGCTACACTCCGAGCGAACTTCTGATGGGAGAAAACTTCGTTCAAGACTACCAACAATCCCAGAGAATGTTGAGCCCAAGGAGATCGATACCAAGATAATGCTGAAAAAGGAAACGCTTACAAGAACCCAATACCTGTGCCAACCATGACAACCGCCAAGAGCTAACTACCCTACCTACCCTTGACAGGTGAGACCTGTCTTCATAAGAGATCAGAACAATACAACCAATTCACCAGCGCTCTGCTACCAATCCTCGGTCTTACCAGGTCCTCACTGAGACTGGATCATCAATCCGCCGAAACCGAAGGTCGCTTGTGAACACGAACCGGCAGACTCAAGTTGAGGTTCGAGAAGCCAGGAAACTCCGCCACTGAGGCCTACCTCCTGTCCCGCTGGTCCAAATCATCCACCCCAGGGTCCAAGTGTTGTGCCTCTCCCCAAAGTAGCAGCCCAGTCCACAGAGACCACCTCCAGTGCTAACCCCACTGTCCGTAGGTCTGGTAGAATCATCAAACAAACATCCAGACATGCTTTACTACTAAAGGAAGTTTAAACTGAAGTATTATCAGCTACAAGTTACAGATTGGGCTTTTGCCGAATGAACATCATGCGGGTTAAAGAAGTTTAAAATAAAAACTTGAGGGGGGATATCGTAATGTCGTATCATATGCCCATAAAGGGCTACCGTAATGCTTACTATCCTGGATGTGAAGTACATTAGAGAGCTAGAGTCGTTACAGTTAACATGGAGTCCTGTCATAGTTCAATGTCCGAAGTTCCAACTCCCCAACACTTCCTTATGTAGTCGTTTTGATGTACTCAACACTTGGACCAGATTTTTTGTAAACAATTCCAACGGCAAAGTGGTTTGAATAGGGGTAAGGGGGGGGGTTCCATGTGGATGACACACGCCCTCCCTTCTATACTAACAGGACTGCACAAGATCTTATTATCCCTAATATCTCAAGTTACTTGGACCATGGTTTAAAAAGTTACAAGGATGGAGACCCTTGGATCAGGCTATTTTGTAAAGGTGGTGCTAAAACCAACATCACAGGCGGACATTTTTCACTATAATTAATTCGGTCCTAGTTTATAACTTTCAAACTTTATCTAAAATAAGTTTTGTTTGATAATACCTACAGCTTGAAAGTTATATTAGATTTCAAATAAAGTGAGAATCAATGCATATTTCGATAGGGGATATTGATATGGGGTTCAATCACCGGGCATGCGGGGACTAGGCCGTCGGTGCCATTACAAAGCATATTATGTCCATGGTACAAAGCTACTTTACAGAATCGGCTTATTGGAAACTGATGCATTCAGTTCTACAATGGTCTGTTAATGATAGAAGGACTTATGCCATAGTTTATCAGGATATGAAATCCGCTTTGCTCTAATCTCTTAATACAAGATTGGCCCATTTTTGATGGCCAAATAAAAACTTAGTTGTGTTATGTGTGCATTGATATAAGAATGCATTATTTCTCCAATGCTGTGATAAGGAATGATATTTTGCAGTGTCAAAGGTAAGTTATGTTCAAATAACAACGTTTAATGAAATAATTGCTGGTATTTTCATTCTGATATATTTCAATTGAAGCATCCCAAGCTATCTTAGATGTAAAGTAATGTATATTAGGTCAACATTATTTACATTGTATAAGTAGCATCTACTTTTTTTACCTGTGGCCATTAAAATAATTCCACTTACCTCTCACGGTGAATGAATAGACTTTTAATGAAGTCTCACTTATTTTGAAGTCTTCTATAGTCTAAGGAAAACCAAAAAAATATTAGAAAATATTTCTACAGGTTTCTACGACAAAAAATGTACAAAGTGTTTTATTTCTTAGCAGGTCAGAAATTAAAACAAAAAACATGCTGTATATTGACCTGCACTATATGTAAATGGAAGGTCAAACTAGATCTATGTATCTTCACCAAAATTGAAATTAAAAATCATCACGGACGGACACGTTTTCATAACGAACAGACATTGCATTACTTTTGTATTGGTTGTCACAGAGAGTACCATTTTCACCAAAATGAATTGATTTTTCCATTAATCACCATTTAAATGGTCACTGTGAGAGTTTTTTTTAATGATGTTTAAGTACCTGTGCATGATTTCGATAAATAATGAGGTTTTCGCATTTTGTGTTTAACCTTTTTAAATTAAAAAAAATAGGTTTTTTTGTTACAAAAAGTGAAAAATTGTCAAAGTACAACATTTTGTCAGGTAGTATGCATGTATACAAACTAGAATGATATTGAGGATATTACTTTCCTAAGTTTTTAAGATGCTCATTACGTCAATTTATCCAATTCCCAATGCAAAAGCATAGCAATGTCCGTAAGTGATGTTGAAAAAGTCCGTCCGTGAAGGATTTTTTTCACATCTTTCTCAAACTTTTGAGCCTTGAAATTTCATATCTGACACAGAAGCCAATTAAGTTAACTAACTTTTGTGGTTTAAAGTATTAGCTAGTATCAAGTGGTTTAAATAGAAATGATAAGATAAAAGAGTACCAAAATGTCAAGCCCAACTTTTATCTTTGTGGATTCACTGTACCTCATTTTTTATTTTTACAGGGTTTCAAACGTTCAAAATTTGTCAAATTTTCTTCCGTGATAAACTGATCAACTGCATTATTCATGGAGTGTGCGCATGAGCAGCAGAGGTGCAATTTCATTATCACCACCATTCGATGCCGTAAAAGCAAAACAATGAAGCAAAATCAAATTGGCGAAATCATTTTGGTTATTAGTGATTTCTCATTGTTTGAAGAATCAGTGTTCGCGCGCTTTGGGTGAAAGTTTATAACTTCGTAAATTTTGCACGCGCAACCCAAATTCTCAACGTTTGTTTTTTTTTTTCATTTTTATTGTAATGCCTCCTGTGTTTTAGTATCTCAAACTCCAGTGTAGGTCTATCATATCCGTAGTTCCTGTGTTGTTCTCAGCTTTTCCCATTTTCTTCGTAATGAATAGTAATTACCATCATACGTTATCAATACAATTTTATCAAAATCCATTAACAATACTAACTCAAACCACTTTTCAGATGACAAGCCTACATACGAATTTCGGCTAGCTGGTGGCAAGTCTGACGCCGAGGGCAGGCTAGAAATCCGATTTAATAACGATACCTGGGCCTCTCTGTCTGCAGTATAGGAATTTTAGAAGACATTAGACCTGCACGCATTTGTATTGAAATGGGTTACTTGGATTCTTTATCCACAGCTCAACTGTTGAGTAAAGCGGAGTAATATTTGACTCAACAAATGTTGAGTCAAATATTGACTCTTTTACAGAGTAAAATGTTTACTACAAGGCAGAGTAAAAATGCTACTCAACCTTTGTTGAGTCAAGTTTACTCAACAAAAGAACTATGACTTTTTAACTACCATAAAGAGTAAAAAATTACTCAGGTTGAGTAAAAAAAATTAGGTTGTGTAAAGCCACCGGAGCTTGAAAGCTGAACTGTCTGCTGTCGTCTTTTAAGCCAAAAGAGCTTCAGTTTTGGAATCAAATAGGGATTCCAGTTTGTGGTCCTATATGAGGACATTAGCGGCAGACTGGTGATAGAATACCCGGATTGTATTGCAGAATATTAGTGTATTCGAGGAAAAAAACCGTCGCCTTGAACTGCTGGACAAGATTACCTTCAGGACTAAGAATATTCCCATGGAATATATTACCTGAAGCTTTTACAAGTGTGACTTTGCATACTGTCATTTTGACGTCTTCGCTGTGAGGACATATCATCGTTGAACTCAGTGGCGTAACGGGCCTACCCGCTTTGAGGGGGCAAATTTCCCAGTCTTGGGAAATTTTCCCTCTCAGGGGGGTCAAAAGGCCAATTTTTCCCGGTCCGAGGGCTAAAAACGGCGGATTTAGCATGATTTTTGCAAATTTTTTCCCGGCCAAAGTCGTCAGGGGGGGCAACCTGTCCCCCCTGCCCCCCGCCCGTTACGCCACTGGTTGAACTACAACGCTTGCTTTAACCCTGGACACTAGTGAACTCTAATAAGTATCATACCTTAACTAATTGTGTGTAATTTTAATATATGTAATATTATTTTGGACATACCAAATTCTTGAAGCAATCTGAATAAACTCCTTAAATCTGACTGTGTTATATTATAAAATTATGATCACTTGTGCGCAAGGCTTATTTGTTTGTATTATGCTTGTAAACACCTTTCCGGAATTATACAGGCTGGTTTGTTGGTACTCATGCAATCCTATATTTTTGTTTCAACATACGAACAGTACAGGTACATCACTAAATAACTTTTTTTCTCTGCAAATGTGTTTCCAACAGTACACCTAATAACTCGTTTAGTCGGCGATCCGCTCCAACAGGCTCGAGTTGAAATTTACTACGACGGTACAGGAGAATGGGGAACATATGCCCAGACAACTGGGGATTTGTAAAGGGCAGCACGTGCATGCAAGAAACACGGCTTGCAGGCGCTAAGAAGGTCTATCAGCCATACAGGTGTCAGATACGGGGAAAACGGCACCAGGGATGAAATTAGTTAGAGTGGACTCATTTACCGTTGGAAACGATTTTCTACATAGTATGGACCGCGCATTATGTGCAGGAGGATGTCCTTGCAGTGAGCCCGGGGATGCAGGTGTCATATGCTCTCAGGAAGGTCGTTTAGTATATTTATAGCATTCGTATTAAGCTACTTCCCTGACTAACCGTGGCAGTTGCAACTCCCTATTTAAAGTGACGGAGGAGATTTTTTAGTACGGAATTCTTCAAATTTCAGTGGATCGGTTGTTAGACCACTTACCGAGACCGTTTTGAAGGTTTATTGCACAAACAGGTGCAAAGAAAACCGCAAACAGTGTTTTGAACATTTGCCTGCTATCGTAATCGTGTCCCATAGAAAAACCATGCTTTGGACTTTCGTCGTGCACATCTTATGACATAAAGAAGGTGATTCGGCTTATTCACTTAGTGTGATCTAATGACATTGGTAAAACATTCCAAATCATGTAAAAACCGGGGTTCGAGAAACATTGGGGGAGCTTCTTTCCGGAAATCTCTCATGTCTCTAATTACATCCAATAGTAGTTTGGCCAATGTATAGCAACAGGTCTCTTCTTTTTAGTTCATACCAAGAGGTACTTGTAAAAATGTCTATTTGAATCCAACAATGCGTAAACAGTTCGGGAGCTGCAGACATAAAACGGACCAGTTGCCCAAATCTTGAAATAGCAATTGTGGCGACTGTATCAACAGTATTGTATAATCGATTAAACCACATGAAAAAACGTGTTTCTGCATTTAGTGCTGCTCTCTCTCTCTCCCCCTCCCTCCCTCCCTCCTCCCTCCCTCCCTCCCTCACTCCCTCCCTCCCCCCTCCTCCCTTCCCTCCCTCCCCCCTCTCTCTCTCGCTCTTCTCTTGAGGGCCTATAATCCCTAAATGCCATCTTTGGCACTTCAAACAAACACGGAGCGGACCCTTGCCTTGCTTTAGTGGAAATTGCTGATAGATCTAACAAGGAAATAACGCTACCTCACTTTTTTGCATAAATCGTCAATTTTCAACTAGGGACGTTAGGGATTTCATAGCAGTTTCTAATTACAGGTGACTATCTTTGCAATTAAGAGTGCTCAATCCCTACAGGGAGAGCGTGAAAATAAATTTACAAAGCATAGACTCTGGAAAGGCAACCATTACTATGAGGTTCACGATATACCCTCACTTTCAAGTACTTGAAGCCTAGATCTTCTTTTTATTCTACCGGGTAACCAGCTGCCCTCCTCATCGGATTCCCTATTGATAGAACCCCGATGGGGTGACGGTTAGCCACCGACAAACTGGCCCTGGGACAGGTAATCTGCTTCAGGTGTCCGTTCCCGAAAGTGGGCGTACGACAGTCGTAGCCTCTTTCTTTCGTACCTTTGCGTAAAATTCAGACTTAAGAATTTATTTGAGTTACCGAAACTTAAGATTTCTTCAAAACTTACGAAAAAATCTACGTCTGTCGGACTAGCACGTACGCTTTTTCCACGACGGTTCATGCGTTCCTGAAACTTAACGTAGTCGCAGGATTATCGTAAAGTTAGGCGAAATTTCTACGTCAATCGAGTGACGTAAGACTGCCATATAACGAATACAAGTTGATATCATGGACATATGGAAGAGCTAGTATTCGTGATTTTATATGGAAAAGGGAATGTGAGGCTGGGAGATGATGTAGCCAGACTATTCCAACCTCTTGAACATGTTCGAGACCGTGGGTTTGGTTTGTGTGTGTGTGTGTTTGTTTGTGTTATGTGTGTCTGTCTGTGTGTGTGTGTCTGATGTGTGTGTGAGGGGTGTATGTGGTGAGTGTACAGACTTGCAATGACATTGTAAAAGAAAAGTAAAACATATTATTATCATATTTATTACCCTGTGGCCTCATTTATTGAACATGCAGCATTCTGATTGGTCAGTTCACTGCCATTATTTGCAATAATGGTTCACGATGCATTTCCGTATTAAATCATGCTGTTTTAAGGTAATAGAATAGAAAATAAAGGGTGATGCAGTATCATTTATGGACTCAAAATATTACTCGGTCAGATTAACGTTCAAATAGGGCTCGGCTACGCCTCGCCCATTTTTAGGTTTTTCTGACCTCGGACCCATTATTCGCCCATAACTGATATTGCATCACCATTTATTTCTTAAAGGTGCATTTCGTGATTGTAAGGCCTTCTGTTTTGTTGTTAGTAGATATCCTTGAGAAAAAGCTTATCCCATTTCAGTTGATTCTGATCTTGCGCTTTGGTGTCACGAGCAAATGTTCATATCACAATCTCCATAGACCAATGTACAGTAAATTTCTGTCCGTTACGGACGGAAAATACAAAATTGCGAATTTCTTGCAGTGACCATTGAATTTGCACGTCAGTTGGGAACAATATTTCTTAGACCGACGGTTCAGATGATATACATGTAAGAATCTCAACTTTTCTGAGTAAGTCGGGGGACGAGGCTGTGGATCACGAAATGCCCCAGGAGTTGCAATGCTTAAATTACTGTATAGAAGAGTGGGATCATCGATTCGACATGAGTGATGCTATAGCTGTTAGAGTAAGTTTTGGGTTAGCAGCTTTAGCCTCAAAGGTTTTCAAGCCAGACAAGTATAACCAATACCCTGTTTTTGCTAGAAGGGTAAACAATAAAATACTTTGAGTAAGGTTATCATGACCAAATTGACCCTCTAACAAGTAATATTTTTCATTGATCAAAACAAAATATTAGGGTGACCAATAAACAAAAATTAATGGACTTGATCCATATTTCAAGAACCCATATCTTTTTAATGCCGGGATTTGACCTGCATGGAACATCTTGTTATATATATAGCCTATGTGATATTTTATGAGAAAAATTTACTGTGCATGTACCAAGCAAGTTAGTATTTATTGCATGCTTGCGTAATTAAATTTAAAATGTCATTTACTTGTAAGTTATGGTAGCTGCATGTACATGTTAACGCGTGTGGTTTAAATTAATATTCCTTTTATTAAAATTTAAAAAAAAAAAAAGGACCCTACCGAATTCCGATTAAAAAAAGGAAAAAAATGGAGTATGGATTACATCTAAATTGGTCACAGAAATGAAATAAATACTTCAAATAGTTACTATAATTAAAAACAGTTCAATAGTAAACTAATTAATTATAACCGTGTTTAAAAGGAAGTGAAGCACAGGCGACTACATGAAGACAAATAAAAATTTTATTAAATAAAACGGAAAAATGAACGAATCCAGCGAAACCTGGCTTTCTTTAAAAAATTGTTAAAGATTCTATAGATACAACACAATAAAAATCATTCATATCTGATGATAATAGGCACATGTAACATTCGCAAACGTGGCTCAGACTTTTGCACCAGAGATTTTTACGGACTGAGAAGATGCCATGTGTTGCGTCTGGCCAGATGAAGGGGGCCCTGTACATTTATAATGTTGTGGCGCATCCCCGGGCGCATAGGGGGGGGGCATGATGGTATAGACCCCGGTAAAGACATGTGCAAATCCCATAAAATGCATTGATATCTCTTCCAATAATGAAAAATTCACTAAAAATAACTTCCAAGGGCCCTTGGGTTGTTTGTGAAGGCATGCTGAAGGGATTTCAATGTACTGGTACAACATGTCTTGAACTGTTGTGATGATGTTGCACATAATTTGTGTTATGTTCCTGTGCTTGGAAGAATGATGTTGGTGATGAAGGATTCTGGTGGTGAGAGGATGCTCAACCCATAGGGGGAATGCATCCTCTCACTTACTGTTTTGATGTTTTTCATCTACATCATCATTGAAGAAAATTGGCTTAGTGTATTGCCAGCTTTCATCACGCTTTGGTACGGTACTCACAATACTTTTCGTCTTTTACGAGTGTATTTATTTGGATACGGTCCAATCCGGCCTAGAAACACGATTTTTCGAGAAAAAAAAATACCTTATTAGTATTTTGAATTACATACGCCTAAAAAGATTAATTTAGGAGATGAAAGAAGAAGGAAGGAATGCGCCCTGTGTGGGGGTCGAACACAACGCAGGGAAAAATTTCAGATCACGAGTCCAGGACATATGCGCTGCCTCACGCGGGATTTCTTGTGTCAGTGTTGAAAATTAATACTTAAAGCTTACCTACTTAAAGTGTTTTAAAACGCCAAAAATCTCTAATTTACACTTGAATAGCGAATAATGATTCGATTTATAATCTAAACAATTACTCCAAATCGGTCAAATTTGGTAATCATTTGAAGAAAAAAGATTGTTTCCGAGGATCCGAATTTATTACGAAGATGGCTTCCGAAGGGACGAAGAAGAACGCGCGAAATTAAAATGTGTATCTAACATGTGATGTGCTCTTATGACGTTCATCGTGACGTGACGGGTCATTTAAATAAAATCATAAAATTTACTTTTAGGCTCAGATGTATGCTGTTTAGTATGTTTTTCAGCGTTTTCCACCCTGTTGAACCATTCTAAGGCGTTCCATGCGATACAATGTCAAAATGTTGGTTACATCATATGGATAATCTGGGAATTTTAGGTCAATACCTGCGTAAATGTACTTTACTACGAAAGTA